>JAUDYJ010000001.1:139029623-139092123 GCA_030761175.1 Masticophis lateralis
CCTTCCCTTCCCTTCTCTTCTCTTCTCCCCTCCCCTCCCGTGCCTTCCCCTAATACAGACCTGCTCTAAAGTTTGAACTGCAAAACTCTCCTCTCTTCTCCTCTTCTCTCCAATCCCCTCCGATCCCCTCCCCTCCCCTCCTCTCCTCTCCTCATCTTCTTGTATTTTAGGCTATGCTATGTTGTTTTGACCTTGAGTTACAATAGATTTATTCATATTGCATTATATATACAAGCAGCTAAGATCCAGATAACCATTGGGGCATCAGAGAGGAAGTATTTCCCATATAGAGCCTCAGATAGCTCAACAGGCTAGAGCCTCAGATAGCTCAACAGGCTAGATGGCCTGTTATTAACACCCAGCTGTCTGCAATTGTGCAAGTTCAAGGCTCAAGGTTGACTCAGCCTTCCATCCTTTCTAAGGTAGGTAAATTGAGGACCCAGTTTGTGGGGGCAATAAGCTGACTGTATAAAAATATACAAAAGTATGAAGGCTATTGCTTAACGCATTGTAAGCCACCCTGAGAAAGGCAGAATATCAATCTAATTAAAAAAACAAACAAACAAACAAACAAAAACTTCTTTGCTGCAATGTTTGGTGGTTGTCGGAGTTTTGCAGTTCAAACTCTAGACCAGGTCTGTAATAGAAGCCAGATTCGAAGAGTAGTGTAGAACAAGAGTGAGAGATGAAGCAATACCTTCTCCTTCACAGCACTCATACAGAATGGCAACATATCATATCAACATTTTTGTAGCTCTAAGACTTTCTGGTAATTGAGTGGGAGACATATATTGAAAATAGGGGGTGTTAATGTTGCACACATATATGGCTGTAGGTTAGTGCCTGAGCTCTCACCACTGGGGTGGTGCTGGGGCCATCTGAGAAATTTGACTTGGGTCTCAAGTAGGACATCTTTCCCCCTTAGATAGAGGAAATATACTTTAGGTATCTCGCAAGCCAGTTTTCATAATGTTTTAGAGGAGCTAGAGTTTATGATTTAGACTGTCTTGTTAACCTATAATTATGGTTTGTAAGCTATGGTTTGTGGTGTAGTGCAGACAGATATAATTGTGACTTAGTCAATGATCCATGATTTACACAGTGATGGCTTAATAATGAACAGGCGAGCTCTCTGATTCTGCAATACAAAGCAATGAATTTGGAAGTTCCCAATTCAGGCCATGAACTACAAGTTGCAGTGGTGGGATTCAAATTTTTTTACTACCGGTTCTGTGGGCGTGGCTTGGTGGGCAGAGCAGAGAAAGGATACTGTAAAATCTCCATTCCCACCCCACTCCAGGGGAAGGATACTGTAAAATCTCCATTCCCTCCCCACTCCAGGGGAAGGTTACTGCAAAATCCCCATATCCTCCCTATCAGCTAAGACTCAGGAGGCAGAGAATAGATGGGGATGGGGCCAGTCATAAATGGTATTTACCAGTTCTCCGAACTACTCAAAATTTCCGCTACCGGTTCTCCAGAACTGGTCAGAACCTGCTGAATACCACCTCTGATGAGTTGGTATCGGTAAATCTGAACTGAACAGTTGTTCAGTTCCTCATCTGAAATCATCAAGGCTTAAAGATTGCCATGGTGCAGAATGCAAAGCTACAGTGCCAAGCATCAATGATGATTGTAATTGTATTATGTAAGAAGAACCCCAAACGGTTCATACTCAAATTAAAGCTGTTGATTTCCCAAGTTGCGGAAATATAAAATTTGGAATGACGTGGAATTTGGCTTTCTAAAATGCCATTACAATTTTTTTTAAAAAAAGAAGCCTTTATCAATCAAAGCAATGTGAACATTTCACTGCTGAATGAATCACTCTTTAATGATCTTCTTCTCAACCTTTAACCACATGTGGTGGCTGAGGGACCACACAGATCTCGTGTTTACTTACCAGGCTGCTAGACTGTTGATAATGGTTGAAGTGCTTTCCATATACTGTAAATCTAGCAGCTTTCTCTCTTCTCTCTCTAGCATGTTAAAGCATTTCCAGCCCTTCCAAATAATAAATATTAATACTCCAGGATGCCTAGCCAGCTATTACTTTCATATCCTTTTATGTTTCTTTTATTATTAGATAATGGTTCTGTATAAATAAAATGCCAAAGTATTTTATAGCTACAGTTGTAACTACGTTTGAATACAATTATTGATCGCAATGCATAAGTAAATTTCACACCTAGCGTTATTCTCAGTGGCCTGACTCATACAAAGCCATAGTGAGATTGGATTGGTTTTGGTTTACTGCAGCTGTATGAACCTTGATGTTGTAGTTTGATAAGCGTGATTTATGGCTTAATATGTTCCGTGTTTCAGACAGTAAATCATGCGATAATGCAATGTGTGAAATCAATCATAAAGGAAGGGAGAAAGAAAAGAGAGAGAGAAAAGAGGAAAAGACAAGAATAACTCAAAAGATCCCTCTTTCTTGCTTTCATGGAGAATTTGTGAATCGCTTGTGCTGAAGAAGGAATCCAAAAAGTGAAGAAGATGGCCACAATGAAAGCCCCACCTTTTTATGTGTCTCATAGGCACGATACATATTAAAAAGTGGTGAACCTTTTATCACACCAGAGGTAGGTTTCAGCAGGTTCTGACCAGTTCTGGAAAACCAGTAGTGAAATTTTTTTTTGCCAAATCAATTTTTTATTTTAAAACAAAAAACATAAAAACTTCATCATTCCAAATAATTACAGACAGTGTATTGATCGGTTGGCATCCTTTTGTGCTCCCTCCTCTCTTCAAAATATCACTATTCATCCAAAGTTTATTTTCATAAAAAATATTTCACTTAATTTATCTCAACTTCCACAAATTTATATTTATCTCCATATTTTATTGTCCATCCATTGATAAAATAGATCCCATATCAAATAATATTGTTTATCTTCCTGTTCTCTTATTTCAAATTTCAATTTACTCATTTCAGCACAGTCCATCATTTTCTGAATAACTTTTTCATCAGTAGGTATCTTTTCTCCTTTCTAATTTTTAGCAAATATAATTCTATCCGCTGTTAAAAGATTCACAATTAAATATTGCAGTTCTTTATTATATGTCTCTGGTAGATCCCTAATAAAAATATTTCTGGTTTAAAGTCAATATGTCTCTGTCATTTTTTTCAACATGTGTATCTTAGTCCAATATCTCTTTGCTTCTGCGCATGTCCACCACATATGGTAATAGGATCCTGGAGTCTGATGACATTTCCAACACTTCTCCGATTTATTCTGGAACATTTTGGCTATCCTCGTCAGGGGTAGATGCCACCTGTAAAACATCTTATACAAATTCTCCTTATATGCTGTAGACATTGTCATTTTATAATTATGTGACCACAATTTTTGCCATTTCTCTAAATCAATACCGTAACCAAAATCCCCCCACACACTATCATTGATTCTTTAACTTGTTCTTCTTCCAATTTTATCTCTAACAAATATCCATATAGTTTTTTAATTACATAATCATCAGAACCCATTAAAATCTTATCTAAATTAGTCAAAGCATTATACAAACCTTCTTGCTTAAGATCTTCTTCATATCTAGTACATATTTGCATATATGAAAACCAATCCATCTTACATCCCTGATCTTCTAGTTCTTGCTTTGATTTAAGTTCACCCTTTTCATCCAATAATTCACTATATCTTACAATTTGTTCCCTTTTAAATATTACTGAGTATGAGAAGGCTTCAGTTGTAGATACCCAGACTGGAATCTTCAAATAGTAATGTTTTTTAACCTTCTCCCAATTCAACCATAAAGCTTCTCAAATCTGGTGCCTTCTAAAGTACCCCTGTATTTTTGTTCCTTTATACCATAAAAAGGCATGCCACCCCATCAACAAATCATGTTCCTCCAAATTCAATAATCTGGTGTTTCTTAAGGTTATCCATTCTTTAATCCACATTAAACTCATTGCTTGGTAATACAGTTCAAAATTAGGCAGGCCAAAACCACCCCTCATTTTAGCATCTTGTAACAACTTTAATTTTATTCTTGCCTTCTTTCCCTGCCAAATAATATCTATATATATATAGTGCCAATCTGGTGGTTACTACTAACTACAGTTCAGGTTCAGAGGTGGGTTTCAGCAGGTTCTGACCAGTTCTGGAGAACTGGTAGCGGAAATTTTGAGTAGTTTGGAGAACCATTAGTAAAAATTCTGACTGGCCCTGCCCCCATCTATTCTCTGCCTCCCAAGTCCCAGCTGATTGGGAGGAAATGGGGATTTTGCAATAACTTTCTCCTGGAATGGGGTGGGAATGGAGATTTTACAGTATCCTTCCCCTGCCATGCCTACCAAGCCACGCCCACCAAGCCACGCCCACAGAACCGGTAGTAAAAAGTTTTGAAACCCACCACTGAATCATGCAATGACTGCTGTCATCTTGACTTCTTGGACCATATGGAAACTTTATGACTCTGATCCCACAACGTGAGCAACTCAGCCCTCCTGAAATGATGCCCACCGTGATCTGTGGGGTTGGGTTGCCACATCATTTTACAGGTTTCCCAGCTTCTGCAAGGAGGGTAGAATTGTTATTACTTCCTCACCACCTCTTTTTTCTTCCATACTTCTCTGATATGGACAAGGAAATTAAAAAAAAAAACAGACTTCATTTTTTTTGTATAATTTTATTAAAACTGGTTTAAAAGAAGGCAAAAACTAATATAAATCAGTATAACTTGAGAAAAAGAAAAGGAAGAGATCCAAGAAAAAGCTAAAAGTGCAAGAAAGGAAAAATGTAAAAAGAAGGAAGAAAAGCTACAAAGTAGCAGCTTCCAATCACTTTTGCAGCAGTTAGAATCATAAATTTACCTCTTACTCCATGCTTACAACATAATTTTCTTTTTTCTATAATCTGTTATGTCTAATTATCAAAACCATAAATCATAAACTCATTTTTTCTGCTGGCACTCTATAAAAGGATTTCCACAGAAATAAACAGATATTTTTCTCTGATCAAAGAAGTCAATTGAGCTATCTCTGCAAGTTCCATCGTCTTCACCAACCATTTCCCCATTGTGCGTACTGCCGAATCTTTCCACCTTTGTGCATATAATAATCCTGCTGCAGTTATCATGGATAAAGCAACATTCTATGACCTTTTTCCAACTGTTTGTTCATTAGTCCCAAAAGAAAAGAAAATTCTGGTTTCAATTGTAGGTTAATATTTAAAATCTCTGAATCAATGTATGTATTTGAATCCAGAATTTTCTGGCTTTTTTACATGCCCACCTAACTTGATAAAACGTTCCTTCTTGTGGTTCCCAATCCTCATGAATAGAAGCTTGCAAAATTATTTTCAGTCTATCAGCTGAAATGATTGTGAATGACTCGTAGTCATTCTTCGATAATGATATCAGCCTAGAGCTTCTTGTTAAAGTCAAATCTTGTCTCTCTTTAAGTCTTAGTGCTTTATTGGCCTTTTTCCAATTCTCTGGCACTTTTTCCTCCCTGTGGGATAAAATTCCTTCATATAACAATTAAGGAAGTTTCTGAAGTTATGAAAAAAAAAAAGATTAAACTAGGAAAGGTGTCTAGACCAGATGGATTATCAGGTTCTTATTTCAAATGTTTTGAGGATGAACTTTTACAGTCCTTACAAAAAAATCAGACTGAAAATGGAAGCTGAGAAATGTTGGTTATCAGGCATGTGGTCCTTTAAAAATATTGTAATGAGAAGTTGCCCTGTCATGCTGAGAATGTGAAGACAAGTATGCTTAGGAGATAAAGAAAGTCTTCTGTAATGTAAGATAATTATTGTAATAGACAAAACTGTGTTTTATCAGCTTCCTTGACACTCTGAAGTGGTTTTTACCTTGTCATTTTCTGATGTTAATAATATGATTTATCAGGATATGAAAGCACTATGTATTTAAGATCAAGTACCTAGTGTTAAAAAATATTTTAAGTTTGAATAATACAGAGGTGGATTTCTGCACACTAAAATATGTATTATTACTGGGAGTGTGGCAGATTTTTGCAGATCTGGGTGCATGCAAATGCATTATTTGGAATACATTTTTCATGATTACACATCTGTAATAACCAGAGCTGGAATTCACTTTTGTGATGTTACTACTGGTCCAACCAAACTATATTCCTCAAATTGCCTTCTTGTCAAGACAATTATGGCAGCCAAAATGCATTGGTTGCATTTTAGGTTTATATGGCTGGCATAAGTTTTAACAATTCTGATATCCCTGAGTGAGACGATATATTTTAGCAATTTATTTTATGTTTAGGAAAATAGCCTAGTTTGAATTTCTTTATGAGTCTCATTCAACAACTACTTTGGTGCCTTTGCTTTTATTACATTTTGAGGGTGAAATTGATATAATAAAAGAATTATACACACACACACACACACACACACACACACACACACACACACACATGCAGGGAGAGGGAGAGAGGGGGGAGGGAGAGAGAGGCAGGCATATTAAGTGTTCTTAATGCTATTCAGAATTTGACTTCTGCACAATCAGAATGTCTGAAATTGACCCTGCCCGTTGCCTCATATCCTAGCTACCTGGTATTCTGTCTTCTTTATGTTTGGCATGGCTGAACTACATTGAAGACTGGAGTTGCATTGGATATTTGTGTAAATATTCCTATGCACCTTAGAATTCTGGAAGATGAAGCTAACATGCTGAGTCTATGTACCAGTTCAAAAGAAAAAAGCTTTTTCCAGAAGAAGTTGCACTTTCAGGTTGCTGGTCTCTACAGAAATCGATGCAATGGCAGAACAAGACCAATGGGAAAGACCATTTTCCCACTTTCATAGTTCTAGTGTAAATAAGACTATATATTTTCCCAATACAGCATTTTTAAGGCCAGAATTACAAGGCAATGGTACATTATGTTCTGATGTTATTCCTTTATTACTGTAGTGGCTGAACTATTACAAGGACTATAAAATAAGCTCATAGGTTCTGTCAGTCTTATATCAACTGCTGCCTTCATATCCATTCTTGGGATAGTAGAACCTGGCCATATTCGAAGGCTTGAAATAGTCATAAACATTTTAGATTACTGATAAAGGAGAACATTTGTCTCTTGAAATGAGGGATCCTTGGTACTCTCTAAGACTGATTGTTTTCTTGTCAACATTTCACTACCCAAACTGCTGCACTGAGGTTGCTACTTAGTTTGGTAATGAAACATCTGCAAGAAAGCAATCAACCTCAGAGAGCACCAAGGACCCCTTAGTTCAGATACTATAACCATCAGTATTTACACAGTGCTGTCACAGATATATCCAATACTGCTGCAAGTGAAATTTCATTTGTCACGTAATTTTGGACTTGCAGAATAGGGGCTGAAATGATTGAGTTACCACCTATGATTAACAACGTATTTACGGTATATGGAGACACTGAAAACAAACAAACAAAAAGATTATAGATGTATCTAAAGTGGCAAATTTTTAAGTGTAATTTCAAACAATAAATGCTTATTAACTTCCCATCAGGCCATTGGCAATTTCAAATTGCTTGATATTGAACAGTGTTTATTTATTATTTATTTATTGGTTGGATTTATATGCCACCCTTCTCTGGAGACTCAGGGCGGCTTACAATGCATTAAGCAATAGCCTTCATACTTTTGTATATACCTGCTTAGTAGGGCTTTTGCCTCCCACCCCCCAAGCGGTGTTCTTTTTTATACAAAGTCAGCTTATTGCCCCCACAGTCCAGGGCCTCATTTTACCTACCTCAGAAGGATGGAAGGCTGAATCAACCTTGAGCCTGGTGAGATTTGAACTCGCAGTAATTGCAGGCAGCTGGCAGCTAAGTGCTATGTAACAGCACTTTAGTCCACTGCGTCACCAAGGCTCTTTTGTTCATTGCATTCAATATTTATACCTTCTCCAATAGGAAATGTGATTATTAGCCCCTTCTGCAAATGAATAAAGATCTTTCTTCTCATCCAGTTTTCATAAGGGTTGGAGTAGCTTGGGAATTTCAGTTCTAAAATATGTCACCAAAGAATGTTACCAAAAGCCAAAAACATTATACAAAGTGTGCTGTATGTATGATCACATACAATGATCATATAATCAATGATTTTGTGAAGTTTAGCATGTAAAGATCTGAAATGTTCTTGTTCATCTTAAATAGTATCCTTTCAAACCACCTATTTTTTTTAAAATACACTCAAGTCTTTGAGTTCAAGGGTCATGCTTGGACACAGATTTCTCATGCAAGTCAAAAGCAGCATAAGGCTTGGACCTGTGTACAGTTCTTATTGTGGTAATCTCCTGTTGAGCAGATGTTAAACAGAGATTCATTCATTCATTCTTTGGCAGTATTTTAAACTTGTAGTGATAACCCCAGTGTCCAGCTGGCTTGCTTTTCCTATTGCAATAAAAAGTGCTCTAATGGCCCGCAGCAGTACAACATGCCAAGAGATGCTCAGATGAGATAAAGTTGGATCTTTGTTATCTCTTTGGCTTGGTAAATTTGAAATTTTAATTGTTTTTCAATGTTATAAATAGAGGAAGTTATATTCTCAAATTATTTACGAAACATTTAAGTGAGTATCAGGATTTCCCTCCAAGTATAGCTGAGTGGAAAACTCTGATTCCAGTTATCTTTTTCTTTATTTCCCTATTTTCTTTTTTCTTTTTTTTTTGCGCTTTTGAACCCTCATCCCCAAGAGTCCTCATTGCTAACTTGAGAGACTGTGAAGTCCCTCCCTAATGTACTCAACCCTCAAGAGATCAAACAGGAAGTTGACAGAGCAGAGTAGGGTACACTTGATGGATGAATGTGTGTACATAAATCACTTCCTCAAAGAGAAATTGTTCCAACTCACTCACTGGCAATGAACTGCAAAGGATACACACCATCGCCCGAAAAAAAGGCTTTCCAAATGAGAAAAAATAAATTAAGTTTCTGAAAATTGTCAAGTTTTTAAAAAATGTATGTTACAGTAGCTGAATGAAGAAGCAACTGAGGGCCCAATGAGGGCTCTTCTTTATTGCAGATTAAACTACTGGTTTTCCATTCTGATCCTGACTGTTTCTTTTTAATCCTAAAATTCTAAACTGGGTGGCCATGGAGATGGGTTCAGTGGTGAAATCCAAATTTTTTTACTACTGGTTCTGTGGGCATGGTTTGGTGGGTGTAGTGTGGCTTGGTGGGCATGGCAGAGGAAGGATATTGCAAAATCTCCATTCCCATCCCACTCTGGGGCTAACCAGAGGTGGTATTTGCCGGTTCTGAACTACTCAAAATTTCCACTACTGGTTCTCCAGAACCTGTCAGAACCTGCTGGATTTCACCCCTGGATGGGTTGGTGCTAAATCTGGACAATGGCCGTCAGTGGAATTGAACACCTATTCCCCTACTTATTGCCTTCCCCATCCTGACAAAAAAGGCAAGCTTCCCTGCCTGGCTCCTGGGTGGAAAGGTCTACCAATGCTTGCCTTTTCCTTTAAGGAATAGTCCTCTTCTCACTAATTATTATTAATTTTCTTTGCTTCCTCAGATATTTGCATGCTTGGATTCCTTCACACCTGATTCCCACATAACCTGTTTTGATACTAAGACCCTTTCCATTAAGTAGGCTCATTGCTCTGATGCTGTAGCAATCAAATTAAAGGAACAGGTTGTCCTTTGAGCCCGATACCCTTATATACATCCAAGAAAGCTTTGTAGCATGGAAAGCTGATAGTTCAACTTCATTGAAACAAGGCAGCAATGTTCCTACATTGAAATTTAAATATACGTATTTTTTGGAAAAATAAAGGAATGGGAAGGGACAGGCAGTGAGAAAGCACCCTTCACCCACTTGGGGAAAAAAAATCAAAAGGATGTTCAGTGAGAGATGTAAGGATTGAAGATAGCAAGAATGCGAGAGCAGATGCCATCATCCTCATCCGATTCTAAAGCTGAGTATAGTTCATTAACTCAATAGACCATTGTTGGGTCAATGAATTTTTGTTTTAAAAAAAAAACCCTGTGACCCAGTGGTGAAATCCAAATTTTTACCACTAGTTCTGTGGGCGTGGCTTGGTGGGCGTAGTGTGGCTTGGTGGGCGTGGCAGGGGAAGGATACCGCAAAATCTCCATTCCCTCCCCACTTCAGGGGGAAGGATATTGCAAACTCTCCATTCCCACCCCAATCTGGGGCCAGCCAGAGGTGGTACTTGCCAGTTCTCCGAACTACTCAAAATTTCAACTACCGGTTCTCTAGAACCTGGATTTTATCCCTGCTGTGACCAGCAGAGAACATAGCAACCTGGACCAAATATCTGTCCAGGGCAAGAGTCAGTAACTGGAGAGAAGGACATGCCAGTCACAGCAGCCAATGGTGGTAGAACAGAACAAAGTGGTAGAGATTGTCTACTTGAAGGCCCAACTTGACTTGGGTCGAACAGTTTTGAATGGAAAACATGGGCAGAGGGTGCATTTGCAAATAGCCTGCAAGAGAGTGGTGTTGTAAGGATGATGGGTCAAACAGAAAGTGGGGATCTCCCCTGAGAATTACATATCTATTGGTACACAGGCCAGAGTCACTCTATTGGGAAGATGGGCGATCTCTAAATATGCTATATAAACAAACAGTCCGACAGACAGACAAGCAGGCGAAATATACTAATGTTACTTGTTCACCTTGATATAGCTAAGTTTTATTCTAAGGTTTGTTCAACATAGAAAGATTTTGTTTGTGTGACTATAAACAAGGGATATGCATCAGTATTATCCCAAATGAGGAAGGTTTATTTGGTGGATAGTGAAATATGGATTTGAGATGAACAAATGAAAGGAAACGCACCACCATAAAATAAGCAACAGTACAAAATAAAATATAACCACTTCCATTTCCCTGAAGTTTTCCATTTCTCCTCCCCCTGTCCCAATTACTGTATTTTTCGGAGTATAAGACACTCCAGACTATAAGATGCACCTACCTTTTTTGGTGAGGAAAACAAGAAAAAAAATCTGCCTCTGCCTCCCAGCAATTTTGCTCGTTGCAACAAACAGCAAACAACCTGCTTTACTTTCATTTTTGTTTTCAGCATAAGAAAAAAACAATCTGCTCCCAGAAATTTACCTCCTTGCAACAAACAGCAGAGGCCTGCGCAAAACAGCTGAGAGCAAAACAGCTGAGAGTCGGAAGGCCGATCCAATCAACTTGTGCTAATTAGACTGTGCTGAAGTTGAAAGGAGCTGTTTCTTCTTGCTGCTTGCTGCAAGGAGGTAAACTGCTGGGAGGCAGAGCCAAAGGGTGGGGGCCGGTGGGTGGATGGGACTACATTCAGTGTATAAGATGCACCTAAATTTTCATACCCTTTTAGCGGGGAAAAAGGTGTATCTTATACCCTGAAATATACGGTACCTAAACTCTTCGCCTTCACTTGTAATTAGACAAGTCATTCCAATTCTACTATTTCTTAGCTGGCTACTCCCATATTCACTATGCTACAAGGGATAGCTGAGCCGAAGAGAAAAATCCAATTAAAAGGAGGACAGGTTTCCCATTAGGCAAAATGATTGGTATGTGTGACATATCCTCACTAAGGTAAACTGTTGCCTTCAGCAGCAACAGAGGACCTTGTCCTGTTGCCAATACTGAAGGACAATGCAGGTGCCCTTCCATTTGGCACCTGTCCTAGAATGAGAGTGTCAGGTTCCAGAATGGTGCTTTGAAATAAGACTCCAGGCAACTGGGTTCCTAGTTGTAGAAACCTTTATCAAGCCCTCTGGCACGTTCCAACAATCACTAACTTTCCAAGTGAGATATTATCAACACTTTTGCGCAGTGCACCCCACCACCATTTTAAAGGCTCCCGAGCTCCACCCGTGACTTGGCCCTGCCCCCATCTCATGTTTCTTCTACAGTTAACCCACATCTGACCAAGCAAGTCAACCTACATCAAACCTAGCCTGCTTTAACTCTGCTTTTCCTCTCGGCTCATCAGACCAGCCGAGGCTTGGCTTGGCTTGGCTCTGTGCAGGCAAGGCCCCAAACTTCAGCTGTTTCCGGGACCTGCCTCTCAGTTGTGCAGTGGTGACACAGGCTTTGGTGGTGATCACAGCAGCGGCAGCAGGCTTCTGATGCCTAGACTGGGCAACCAGATGTACTGCTGAGCGTCGCCAGGTGAGCTCCCCTGAATGACAACCCCAAGCCATGAGGCATGGCTTAGTGGGCTGACAGAAAGAGACTATTCTCTTATTTTGTTCTAGGCAGCAAAATGTCTTGGACTAGCCTGAGGGGAGAAGGCAAAGGAAGGGAAGCAGTGGGAGAAAGCCAGTAATTATAGAAGCTCCCATATCCTTAAATATTATTCAAACCCTGCAAGTGACTGCCTGTTGAGGGTTAGATTGGAAGGAAATACCTTGCAGAGCATGTTGATTCTTCTCTCTGATCCTTATGCATTCAGCAATGGGGATTTATATATTTGGTGCCATTTCAACGATTGGGTGAGATATGCTCCTTTTCTATTTGAATACAACTCTCTGCACACTAAGTATGGATTTTCAATTCAGTTCTTTTCGGGGCATCTAGAACACAGAGGGGAGAGCCAGTTTGGTACCGTTGGTAGTAAAACAGACCAGAAACTGGGAGAAAATGAATTCCAGTCCTGCTTTAAGCACAAAGCCAACTGGGTAAGCTTGGGCCAGTCCCTCTCTCTTAGCCTTTGGAGGAATGCAAAGGACTACTTCCAGAAAACTGCCAGGAATAATCCAGGCAGTTGCTAACTTGAAGGCGTGTGTGCACACACACACACAAACACACACACACATACACACACACACACAAATTTCCAAGACTAATTTAATGAAAAGGTGGACTAGGTGTGGCATGATAGCAGTGTTCCAATATCTAAGAGGCTGCCACAAGAAGAGGGAGTCAACCTATTCTCTAAAGCACCAGAAGACAAAACAAGAAACAATGGATGGAAACTAATCAAGGAGAGAAGCACCCTAGAATTAAGGAGAAATTTCCTGACAATGAGAACAATTAATCAGTTGAACAGCTCACCTCCAGAAGTTGTGGGTGCTCCAACACTGGAGATTTTTAAGAAGAGATTGGACAACCATTTGTCTAAAATGATTTAGGGTTTTCTGCTTGAGCAGGGGGTTGTATTAGATCAGGGATGTCAAACTCAAGGTCCAAGGGCCAGATCTGGTCAGCGGGGTCCTTAGATCTGGCCCCATCCTGGAATAGCGGAGGACCGGCCCACAGTGCCTCTGCCAGCAAAAATGGAGCTTGCAAGGGCCATGGGTGGCCCTCCTGAGCTCTGTTTTCATGCAGGAAACCATCAAAGCCAAAAACGGAGCTCGGGAGCCTGTTTTTGCTAGCAGAGCACGTGGGCCACCACAGGCACCCTGAACACAAGTGACATCGAGCTGGCCATGCCCACCCTGGCCACACCCCATGGCCCCCCAAGATCAAACACAACCCTGATGCGGCTCTGAATGAAATCGAGTTTGACACCCCTGGGCTAGACCATCTCCAAGATCACTTCCAAATTAACATAATATTGGTTAATTTAGGTTTAACCCATATATTGTATGCAGGCTTGTTTCCTAGATAATACCACCCTTAGCTGAAAAGTGTTTGAAGACTTCCTGTCATTATATTTGCATCTGCTTGATTTCTACACTTTTCTTAAATTTAAATCACGATTTTTGAAGATATACAATTACTTGGACCTGGTTCCACAAGAAGTTTCTCCAGGCTAATAACCTACTCTCCCTCCCTCCCTCTCTCTCTTTCCCTCCCTCTCTCCCTCCCTCTCTCTCTCATTTTGCTATGTTCCATTTCTGGCAGCTGCTTCCCCTCTCCACTATATTCAGCCCCCAGGTCTATAATGAAAATGCTGACAGATCCCTCCTCACGGCGGCATTAGCAAAGGCTGTTCTAATAAAGTGTATCTTTCAGTATGGATGTACACAATAAATTGCTATTCAAAGCTGAAGCCATGTCATTTCCTTCCCGAAACAGCAGAGAACATAAGAATGTCTTTGTGCTTCAGACAAGCAGTGATTTGGCTTAGTTCATTGTGTGGGTAAGTAAAAAATCTTTAGTCAGCCTCCTGCTTTTTCCTTCTTAGTCTTAATGCCAACAGTTGTTGCAGCTTTGAAGATTTCAGTCCAGAAGTTCAGAAGAGTCAATCCAGAGTGCTACATATTTCTCACACTTGATCAAATTGAAGCTTCTAGATTTCTTTTTTTTAAAAAAATGTATCAGACAATAGCACAAAATTATTGGACAAAGGCCTGCACAAAAGCATATTACATATGGCATTTGTTGAGAGAGTTAATTCTTCAAATGCCTACTTTGGTAACAGAAACAATTAAAACAAAAATACATTTAGAACCATGTAATATCTTGCTGGAGGCCAGGCTGGTATGTTTTTGATTATAATGTTTCTGACCCTCACCTCAAAACCCTTTTGTGAAATGCCTTTATTCTAGATAACCTACTGACTAGCAAATGATCTAGGAGATTTCACAGCACATAAATTAATAGCTAATACAGTTTTCCAAATTCAGACTCCATAATTAGAAAACCAGTTATACAATGTTCAACTGATAGCAGCACCTATCAAAACATTAATAAACATAATTAAAATTAGATTATATGGAAAACCATTTTACGATTAATTCTTTCAGCACAATTGCTCCAAACGTTGACTGAAATTACTTTTATGACGAAAGATAAGTATAAAAATTTCTTAATTTTTTTGGACTGATTCCCTTTCCTTCTAGGAAAATAATAGGTTTCTATAATTCTTTTATAGTGAGTACTGTTATCACATATATGATAACAAACTTATTTCAAAATAGTCTCATTAAATTGAATACAAGAATAAATGGATAGGGAATTCTTATATATAACTATAACTACCAATGTCATTATGTACTTTTCTTCTAGAATAGGCCGTTTATCCATCTAGTTAATTTCATTTCTTTTCTTTTCTTTTCTTTTCTTTTCTTTTCTTTTCTTTTCTTTTCTTTTCTCTCCTTTCCTTTCCTTTCCTTTCCTTTCCTTTCCTTTCCTTTCCTTTCCTTTCCTTTCCTTTCCTTTCCTTTCCTTTCCTTCCTTCCTTCCTTCCTTCCTTCCTTCCTTCCTTCCTTCCTTCCTTCCTTCCTTCCTTCCTTCCTTCCTTCCTCTTTTAGCAATGCCATTCTGGATTTCATAGAGATGTAACTCCTAGAACTATTTAGAAATGCCAAGGATTGACCCTGAGAACTTTTGCATTTAATACATATGCTGTACCATTCGGATGCATTACTTTACTCAACGTATCATAGTAAAATTCTGCAGGAGGGTTGGAGGGTACATGGGTCTATCATTCTAACCATCTGATAACAATACTGCTTGTTTAGTGGCCATTCACAGTTACATCGGTGATAAAAAAGTAACTTTATCATCAATCTTCCCATTGTGAGTTTCACAGTAAAGGACAGCTGAAATAGGATTATAAGCATTGTCACATTTTCATTTAGCAACTACTTTACTTAACAACTGAGTTGTACATCCAAATTGTGTTCATTAAATGAGGTGTCAGGGTTCCAAGTAACACCCCCAATGAAAGAAAACTCCAAGGCTTGGATTTCCTCAAAGTTCCATTTTATTAGAGATGTCATATTGGCACATCTGGGAAAACCCGAATCTGAAAGTTTCCAGGTTTTCTCCACCCAAGTGAAAGTTCAAGTCCCTGCCTAGCACCCTCATGTCCATCACATGGTCCAATCATCCACCATCCAAACCGAAGATATCTCCCAGTCATCTGACTCCAGGTGCCAGGGCAATGTGTCCTTGACTCTCTGAGAAAGGAAAGTTATTTTGACTACATATCATCTATACTCTATGCAATCCTCCCTCCCATTTTCCCACAGAAGAAGATGTGGCAGGCCTGAAGGCCCAAATGTAAAAAATGGCTTCCAGGTCTGACACGAGGACTGCCTGTACTGAGTTACTGTGGTCTTTTTGTTCCAAATTGTGAGTAATATCATATCTTCATTTGCTTCCACTGATCTAAGAATGTACAAAATAGACAATGTGTTATATGTTTTAAATAAAACTGAACATTACTAGAAAGTACTGTTTTGTTTATTTTATTATGTGAATGAACTGTGAATAAGTGTAATAAATGCTTCTTATTTAGGAATATTCATGCCCATTTGTTGAATAGTACATTGGGCTTTCCATCAAAATGGTTCAGCTGAATGCACGATCATGTGCCATGGAATAAAATGAATTGGGGGGAATTATTCACTCACACTATTTTTAGTATATTATATATATACATATATATATTTAATAAAGAATTTAGGAATTAATTCAATTAATTGTACTGTACCAACAATGACAAACTTACATGTGGTTTTAGAAGGTACACTTTTTCATTATTTCAGCATTAGTAACTAATGAGTCCTTGCTTTTATTTTTGTGTCGTTCTTGCATATAATACACTTTAAATATTTCACACAATGCCAAAATGCAGCTATAATTTATAGGCAGCGCTTCGGTATCATGCTTAGAAGACTTGTTCGGTTTTATTTGCCTAGGATTTCAGCTCATTTGGCTAGCTGTAAACATAATTACTATTCTCCCATACATCTTCTTGGTTCGTAATCACAGCGATGTATTAAGAATGCACATAGATTCTGGCTGGGACAAAGAGACAGTGTACGTTCATTGTATCATATTCCATGTCTCTGTGGAAATGGTATCTGAAGTAATGTTCTGCATCATAAAATTGCAACGTCCTAATTCCCATACGTCTTCAGCTCATTAAATGTGGTTGCTGGATCCAGGGGTTAAAACAGATTGTCTGAGACAGACAAATGGAAGGTCTCCTGGGGCCATCGAAGCATCCAGGGAATTTAGGAAGGAAGTCTTGGTTATCCAGCCACCTAGAAAGACCAGAAGGCTTCCTGGATGCGCTTTTCAGGAAAGCTGCAGAATACTTCATTACTGATTGTCTAAAACAGCAATAAATTAACATTCAGAATAATTTAAATGTGCTCGAAGCTAATATTTTGAATTATACGTCAATTTATGCAACTAGCAAGAGTGACATTATTACTGTTATTACTGGTTTTATTTACAACTTTTGATGCCTTTTAAGTGGAGTCCTTTATCTGCTACTCTTGCAAATGAGAGAAATGAAGCAATCATGCATACCGCTTCATAAAAGGGACGTGGTGGCTCATTGGCTAAGATGCTGAGCTTGTTGATCGAAAGGTCAGCAGTTCACTGGTTTGAATCCCTAGTGCCGCATAACGGGGTGAACTCCCATTATTTGTCCCAGCTTCTGCCAACCTAGCAGTTTGAAAGCACGTAAAAAATGCAAGTAGAAAAATAGGGACCACCTGGTGGGAAGCTAACAGCGTTTTCTTTGGTGTTTAGTCACATGACCATGGAGATGTCTTTGGACAGCACTGGCTCTTCGGCTTTGAAATGGAGATGAGCACCAGGCCCTAGAGTCGGAAACGACTAGCACATATGTGCGAGGGGAACCTTTACCTTTACCTTACCACTTCATAGTACTTTACAGCCCCTCTCTAAGTGGTTTACAGCATATTTTCCCCGCCAAAAAAAATTGGGTCCTCATTTTACCTATGAAGGACAGAAGGCCGAGTCAATCTTGAGCCAGTCAGGATCGAACTCCTGGCAGTAGGCAGAGTTTGCTGCAGTACCGCATTCTAACCACTGTGCCAACATAGCTCATCATTCTTGCTGGACAGGCTAAGACATCCTGTTATTTTTAACCAGCTCTTCTTAAGCTGGAATTCTTTACATTGTTGAATACCTTCATAATTGATAGGCAACAGCTCTTTGCCTCTATTAGCAGTTCATGATAATCACAATCTATGTGAAGACCTTCAGGTTAGGTAAAACTATAAAACTAACCAAATAATTTCTTATATACAAATTTTTAAATGTTTTATAAACCAGATATGTCGGTCGTTAACAGACAGAGGTGGGATTGATACCATACCATTCCTTTGATTAATTTCGTCAATGTAGTTAAAAATATGCACCTTTGAGGATGATGTTGTCTTCTTGCATTTTAATTATACTAGATATTTAGACAGCAACAGGAAAAATTAAACTGACCTTTTTTTTAAAGCAGAATTAATTTTCACACCAGCACTAAGAGTTGAAGACGTCTTGCTATTGCTTCACCCTATAACTTTTGTATTATGTTCCCCAGTAGTTTAAGCATAACCTAAATTTTAAAAAAGAAAACTTTAGTAAGAAGAGAGAAAGGCCTACCAAAGGCACAGAACAGAACAAGAACCTGTGCTGATTTAGAAAATAAAGTTTTCTGGCCATCTGTTTTGAATGTTGGTCTTCACTTAGAGTGGTTAGCATTTCCAGGCAGTAACCTATATATGTTACTATAGTGGTTAGAAGCCTAGAAAGGCTTCTAAAGAAAGATGCCTTTAAATGGATGAGTAGCCCCTTTTGCAGCTGAGACTTGCGTTGGGAGAACACAAAGTGAATGTGAATGAGAGGTATCTTTCTAAAGAGCAGCAGTTTTCATAAACATTGTACCAGGCAGTGGTAGGCTGCTGCCGGATTAACAACCTCTTCACCCAGCACCAAAAATGTGAGCACATACACACACACATACACATGAGCAAAGCGAGCGCACACGGCCTTCCGAGCATGCATGCAGCTTCAAAAACACAGCGATATAGGATGGGATAGCGCTGAGGCGGGTGGACGAGCCCACCTGCAGGTCACAACTTCCGCTTCACCCAAACCCGTCTGAACTGGCAGCACCTCTGATACCAGGGGAGTAAAATGTTAAGTTCCTCCCCCTTGCTTTTTACAGCCCTGATAATAGCCAACCTTTCCTTCTCAATCTTGGGTGATCATTTTTTTTATAAAAAGCAGAAAAGTGTTATTCTTACTAGATCCTCTTTTAAGGGTTTCCTTTAAAATATATACTGTCCGTTTAAAATATATACATTTCTAAATATATTAACCTCTGCTTGAGATCACCTACTAAAGCAGCTATGACAGCATGATATGCTTTAACTCTAGTAAGCCATGTTATACTTCTTGGAAATCTAATTTACCTGGCTCTGATGATGCCTTTCTCCTTGAGCGTAAGCTAATACTGAGCTCCTGTCTGAGTTGCCCCTTGACTATGCTCTTGCTCATTTATTTCCTATAAGTGAATGCTGTTGATTTTGGGACCTTGACTGCTCAGCTATGGTGGTAGTTTGAAACTGTGGTCAGGGGGCTGTCAGAGAAATAAGAAAGTCCAAGAAATGGAAAGTCTTCTTCACTCACACTCTAATATAGCTATTTATAGGTGTTAGGATCTTCTAGCTTCCCTGAGTAAATTTCTTTCCTGCTGTGAACTTCCATTCTGGAAAGTACAGAATTCTGTACATTATGGCAAGTGCAGAGAAGAGAAATTAAGATGATTAAAAGCCCGGAGACTAAAACATACAAAGAATGGTTGCAGGGTAATAGACTAACAGAATTGGAAGGGACCTTGAAGGTCATCGAGTCCAACCCCCTGCCCAAGCAGGAAACCCTACATCTGCCTCTACCTAGGATCGAACTCACAACCTCCTGATTGTGAGGCAAGAGCTCCACCTGGAATTGGATATGGCTAGTCTAGAGGAAAAAAAAGACTAAGGGTAACATGATAGCAGTCTTTCAGTATTTGAGGGGCTGCCACAAAGAAGAGGGGGGGGGGCATCTTATTTTCCAAAGCACCAGAAGGCAAGATGAAAAAAAAGAAAGGAAAGTAATCAAGGAGAGAAGCAGTCTGAGGAAAAACTTCCTCACAGTGAGAACAATGACATAACCAGTGGAATGGCTTGCCTTCAGAAGTTGTGGGTACTTCACAGTGGTGAAATCTAAAATTTGTTACTACCGGTTCTGTGGGCATGGCTTGGTGTGTGTGTGGGGGTTAATGTGACTGGGTGGGCGAGGCCAATTTTTTTTTTTTTTACTTTTAAAACCATTTTTTCTACAACTTCTTCGGCAAAGAGGTTATTAAAAAATGCTTTCAAAAGGCTCTGACGATCTAAGCTGAGTCGCCTGATCGTTAGAGGCATTTAAAAGAAAAAAAGGGTGTTTTTTTTCTTTTAAAAGCTTTTGATGATCCCAGCTGAGCCGCACGATCATCAGAGGCTTTTTTTTTTAACTTTTAAAAGCATTTTTTCAGCCGAAGAGGTTGTAGAAAAAATGCTTTTAAAAGTAAAAAAAAAAAAAGCCTCTGATGATTGTGTGGCTCAGCTGGGCATTGGGGGGGGGGCAGGGATTTCTGCTACTGGTTCTCTAAACCACCCGCCTCCATTGCTACAAGATCAGGCAATCTGGTCCGAACTGGGAGCATTTCACCCCTGATGCTTCATCACTGGAGGTTTTCAAGAAGAGATTGGACAGCCACTTGTCTGGAATGATATAGTGTCTCCTACTTGAGCAGGGGGTTTGACTAGAACAGGTATCTCCAGCCTTGGCCACTTTAAGACTTGGGGACTTCAACTCCCAGTCATTCTTCCAGCTCTATTCTGATTGATTGAAGTAGAAATGAAGTCATGCTATACACTTTGGTTCCTGAGCTCACCTTCCCAGGGATACCACATTACCAACTTAATGTCAGGACCAGTTTAACCCTCAGACTGAAAGCTGCAAAGAAATTCTAGTGTGGTCATCTAACAGACTTGATGAGATGTGATAGAATAACTATCTCCATGCATTTTTTTATTTATTCTTGTGAATCATTTTGGATATTTCAGTAGAACATTGCAGCAATTAAGGAATAAATATCACTAATTATGATTTTATTTGTTTTAGAAAAGGAAGTAATTTTTCCTGACGGGAGATTATTTTTTTTATAGGGACTACTTAAGGCATATGTCCCATTAGGTTCAGTATTAATAATTCCCAGATAAATTACTATGCTTTGCCACTGCCAAAATAAATCTTATGCACTTATGTGTGGTAATTTGTACCATGTGCTTAGCTACTTAATGAGATTTTTACACTTACTAATAACTGAAAAGATACATTTTCCCCCTTTATCTAATGTGTACTGTTCCTAATGTTAGGAATAGCAGCTGGAACAATTCTATTCACAACTTAGATTCCTTCTCTATATAATTTTTTTGCTACCATTAAAACGGAGAGCGAGAGAGAAATTTGGAATAATTGTGGTCTATCTTTTAACAATTTTAAATATTTAATAACATTTTTTTCAGTGAATGAAAGCTTACTTCCTAAAGAATAACAAGCATATTTTAGAACCCGGTAAAGCTTTATAAATCAATTCAGAATCCAGATCCAAAACTTGGGCTGGAAAGCATAGTACAATCTGATTCGAAGCTTGGTATAGAGCAACATTTAGGAAAAATAGGGCTCTACCAGTAGTCTCCCATAATCTAGCATGAAAACAAACAAATGGCTATAAGTTTTATGACTGCTACTTTTTCAATGGAACAGGATGAATTTTGCAGATGCGCCAGGAGATTTTGAAGGGATAAGGCACACCGAATTTCACAGAAATTAAGAGAGGAGTTTTCCAGCTATGCTTTGTCAAAATCTGATTACTTTTTTTTTATTATTTGTAAAGAAAAGACTATAATGGTCTCGTTTTTAGGGCCAAATGTAATGAAATTTGCAGACCCCTCCATGGGGAGTATCCGTGTCGCTTATCAGACAGATATATTGGAACATTTTTGTGGAAAGGGGAAAAAATGTTTGCTCTATTTTTCAAGAGAATTTTTAAAGAGAATCAGTGTGAAGGTTAGATCAGACAAGGTTAGAAGTAGAGTGTCTTCAGACTGGATTGGCCATTATAATAACAATGCACAGGTGACATCTGTTATTCCACCCCAAAATTAAGATGCTCTCAGCCTGTTAAACCACATGAGGTGCAGAAAGAGGCAAAGTTCTGAACTGTGCTTTCTTATGAATATTTGCATGTTGCACTTTTTAATTGATAGCTTTTTTCTTTAACAGGTTTTTTTTTTTTTTAACTTGCAGTAAAGCATGCTTATTAAAGGCAGGTTTAAGGCAGGTCTTGGTCACTGGCTGGGATGCTTCTAGCTGTAGTATCAGTCAAGAAAAGCTTCTCAGCCAGAAGCTAAAGCCTAAGTATAACAACAGGATAACATGCAGTACTTTTCTGCTGAATGAATGAATGAATGAATGAATGAATGAATGAATGAATGAATGTAGTCCTCGTTGGACTTACGACCACAGTTGAGCCCAAAATTTCTGTTGCTAAGTGAGACAGTGGTTAAGTGAACTTTGCCCCACTTTACAACCTTTCTTGTTCAGTGAATCACTGAAGTTGTTAAGTTAGTAACACAGTCGTTAAGTGAATCTGGGTTCTCCATTGATTCTGCTTGTCAGAAGGTCACAATAGGTGATCACATGACCCGAGACACTGCAACCATCATAGGTATGAGTCAGTTGCCATTGTAACTTTGAATGGTCACTAAATGAATTCTTGTATGTCAAGGACTACCTGTAGAGTTTACCAAACAAGATGATGTTCCTCACAAAAGGCCATCATGTCCCAAATTGGGATGAAATGAGGGTGGACTCCTTTCAGTCAACTCCCCATCATAGCTCTACAGATTGGAACTGATCCAAATTGGCTTTGCCCAAATCCGAATCTTGGAGGGTCTCTGTGTTCCTGATTTGTAATTCTGGAGATTTGAAGTGCTGAAAAAGTAAGTGAGTGTTCCTTAAAATAAATTGGTATTGCTTCTCTAGAGGAGTAGGAGAAGCAGTAGGGCGGGGGAGAGATTTGAAGCAGATTTCTGAACCAATTTTGTGCTTCTCTCTAGTAAAAAAAACCCTGCTAAAGGTCTATTCTTAATGCATGCAACTGTTTCTGAAGTGGCGGCTTCAATCAAACCAATTCTGTGAAATGCTACTTCATGAATGGGATAAATTCTCAGCATTTGCTAAAAATGGTATTCCTATAATACATTTAGTTAGAGTTCCTAATATGAAGAAAGGAGCCAGGCTTCAGCAATCATGGGCAGCAAATTTGTTTCATTTTCCCATAGCTTGTTTTTCTATTCAATTCAATTCAGAATAGAACTGGAAGGGACCTTCGAGATTTTCTAGTCTGACCCCCTGCAATTTCAGTGGCTGTCCAGTCTCTACTTAAAAACCTCCAGTGATAAAGCACCCACAGCTTCTGAAGGCAAGTTGTTCCACTGGTTAATTCTTCTCAGGAAGTTTCTCCTTAATTCCAGACTGCTTCTGTCCTTGATTAGTTTCCATCCATTGCTTCTTGTTCTGCCTTCTGGTGCTTTGGAATATAAATTGACCCCTTCTTCTTCATGGCAGCTCTTCAAATACTAGAATACTGCTGTCATATCACCCCTAGTCCTTCTTTTCTCCAGATTAGCGACTCCCAAATCTTGCAACTATTCTTCATAATCTCCAGGTCATTAATCACCTTAGTTGCTCTTTGCATTTTTTCCAAAGCCTCAACATCTTTTTTGTAATGTGGTGACCAAAACTGGATGCAGTATTCCTAGAGTGGTCTTACTAAGGTTTTATAAAGCAGTAATAATACTTCCCGTGATTTTGATTCTATGCCTCTGTTTATAAAACTAAGGGCTGTATTAGCTTTTTTGGCTGGTGCCACCCCCTGCTGGCTCATATATAAGTGATCATCCACTAGGACTCTAAGGTCCCTCTCACAGTTTCTGTTTTTGAGCCAGATTTCATCTAATCTGTACTTGTACCTTTGGTTTTTCCTGCCTAAGTGTAAAATCTTGCTTTTCTCCACATTAAATTTCATTTTGTTTGATAGGGTCCATTTTTCAAGTCTGTCAAGATCCTTTTGTCTTCTGGGGTGTTGGCTACTCCTGCCAGCTTAGTGTCACCTGCAAATTTGATGAGTTCCCCTTCTATTTCCTCATCTAATTCATTTATGAAGATATTGAAAAGTACTGAGCTTAAGACGGAACCTTGTTGTACCCCACTGCTAACTTCTGTTTCTAAACTGGATTGCAAGACTTCCTCAATGACATGAAGAAATTGGTTTGACACATTTGCAGGGGGGAAAAAACCCCCCACAATAAAAAGGTTAACTACATTTTACAATCCTTTAGGAATTGACCTTGAGGTTTAGGCAAGCTTTAAGTTTCTGAAAGTCAAAGATCCAGACAGCAGTTCTGGAATTTCTAAGTACATCTGGGATAATAGAGATCTTTTCTGAGACATGAAGAATGCACCAGTTTGTCAAACTAATGTAGTTAAGGGCAGTTCTTACAGTCTATGATGAATGGATTCTAGTTAATGATCTGTGGATCTAGGGGTTCTCATTAAAAGCTGTTTTTATGCTCCATGGTCTTAAAGATGGAGATGGGGCTAATCCCATATTTTACTGTCTTTTATTTGCCTAACCAAATGACTCAAGCATCTGTTTATAATTCACTCAGAGTTTTCAGAATCTTAAGGGGAAACACTAGATGAACTGAGCTGAAGATAAACTTAAATTGAGCTAGATAATTTTAAGATCACTGATACAAATGGGCGTGGTTGATGATCCCAGTTTTTAGTGGGTCAGTTAACATGCTGTCCGTGATGTTTTCTTGTGTTTTCTTTTTATTTAGTTCAATTTAAGAAAGCTATGGTTTCTACCATCTTTGCTATCACATCCTCACAATACAGAATGTATTATAATTTAAACTTGTACTCTCCAATATATTTCGCTATGTTTGTACAGAGAAAAGATCACCCTAGAATTCAGTGACACTTCAATCAGAATAAAGCCGGAAGGGACCTTTTCTAGTCCAACCTCAGCTCAAGCAGGAGACTCTACACAATTTCAGACAAGTGGCTGTCCAGTCTTTTCTTAAAAACCTCCAGTGATGACCCACCCACAACTTCTGAAGGCAAGCCGTTCCACTAGTTAATTGTCCTCACTTTTAGGAAATTTCTCCTTAACTCCAGGTTGCTTTTCTCCTTGATTAGTTTCCATCCATCGTTTTGTTGTTGTTGTTGTTGTTGTTGTTGTTGTTGTTGTTGTTGTTGTTTTGTCTTTAAAACTGAAGTTTTAAACCCCTCCAAATTTTCAATCCTTGGGTTTTTATCAGAGGCCAATTTCATAGAACAAATTACCATGATCACATTCAAACCCGACTCTTTGTCAGTGCTTCAGGGCTAACTTTCCACACCGAGAAGCGTTCTCCTTTTCTGTGTCTTCATTGACTATTCATCCAGCTTCCACGGTATTTCACTGGCCCATTCCAGCCTTCCCTGGATATTCTTCAAATCTATCACCTCCTACAACCCCCTACTGCTTCCTTTCTAGATGAAGCCATTTCTAACAATCTGGTAATAAGAAGCCATCACAGGAAGGAGCAGTGCTGCTTTTATCTGTGGGAAAACCGGTTCTACAGCCCAGATGCTAGAATCCTTTAATTGCTGAAACTTGGCTGTGCAGAGGCAAGCATTGCAATCTGTCTCCCGCCGTTGCAGTGCTGGTAAATCTATATCCAGGGAAAGGGTGGCCTTAACCGATTCCCATACATGAAGCTTTGTTTATCAACATGCTAGGAAGAGCAGAGCCCAAGTGTTTGTTAGATTCCAAATGTTTGGGACTGACAAGTGAAAAATGTTAGCTCTCTCTCTCTCTCTCTCTCTCTCTCTCTCTCCCTCCCTCCCTCCCTCCCTCCCTCCCTCCCTCTCTCTCTCTCTCTCTATATATATATATATTTAAGCCTTACCCCCATCAGTGGGTTTTTTTAAAAAAAAAAGAAAAGGAAAAAAAAAACACTTTCAGTATTTACTTAACCTCGTAACTCAGTTTATTAGGGAGGGTCCATTCTTTGTAGTTTAGGTAATGGGTTCACCACATGTTTGTGCTCTTAAGGGCTTGGGTAAGATGGCTAACACCTATTTTTCCACCTCCTGTCTCAGAGGTTAAGACCCTGCTCTGTATTGCTGGTTTAGTGCTGTGGTCCATTCCCCATATATAATTACACTCATCCCCCCCAGTGAAGGAAATCTCCGAGCCTTTGTACTAACTGCAATGTATCATGCCCCCACCCACCCCCAAAAAAGAGAAGTTGCTCTTTAAAAAAAATGCAATAAAACTTTCACATTATTAACTTCCTCTCTTTTTAACGGAAGACTTTTAAAAAGGGCCATTGTACCACATTAAAGGCTTTCTCATCAGACTCACCATTGGCTAATGAGCCGCCTGGTGTCCCATGCCACACACAACTGCCTTCAAGTGCTGCTTTTAACTTAACCTTGATGTAGTGCCAGGAATGTGCACGGATCTACTTTGATAGTAGTAAGGGAAAGCTAATCTTGTGAACATGCTTTGAAAATATGTGTGAGATTTAGATTTGAATGTTAATTAATTGAATAGAGCCTCGTCTATAGGAACAAGAAGGCATATCATCTGTTCTTAATAATAGTTCATTACTCATCGTTTCCCCTTTCACAGAGTCCCCCTTTTTTTATGGCTTGTATTATTGCTAATCTCTATAGTCTCATCTATTGAATTATTTTAGTGCATGCGATAGGAGACAGACATTTTGGTATAAGGGTTAAGGCAACAGGCTAGAAACCAGGAGACCGTGAGCGCTAGTCCTGCCTTAATGGCAGGAGCTGTGGTGGCACAGTGGTTAGAAGGCAGTACTGCAGGCAAACTCTGCCCACAGCGAGGAGTTCAATCCAGATGGACTCAAGGTTGACTCAACCTTCCATCCTTCTGAGGTCGATAAAATGAGATTGTTCAGGGCAATATGCTGACATTTGTAAACTGCTTAGAGAGTGCTATAAAGCACTATGGAATGGTATATATGCAGTTGTGGACTGCTGCTGGTTCAGACCGGTTCAAGCAAACCGGGAGTTCCAACCAGGGCTGGCCCCGCCCACCTGCCCTGGTGCTATCACGTGCACTCACATTTGCAAACCGGTTGTTACAACCAGCAGCAGCCCATCCCTGTATATATGTCTATGTGTTATTGCTATTGCTATATGGCAGCTATCCAGACCTCTCATTCAGGTTAGGAAATTCCAATTTTATTTATAATTATTATATTTATTCAGATGTGTTATTACCAGCCATTTACTATAATCCTAAAATCTGTACATCACAGATCACTCACTCATTCACACACTCTCTCATACACAGGCACACACAGACACACACTTAAGAGTTTTTTTGGCATTCCTACTACCAGATTTTCACATACATCCACAATTCACACAGGGAAGGAAGGAAGGAAGGAAGGAAGGAAGGAAGGAAGGAAGGAAGGAAGGAAGGAAGGAAGGAAGGAAGGAAGGAAGGAAGGAAGGAAGGATCCTCTATCAAACAAATTATTATAGTTCCTGTACAAGTAGCAAGAATTTCACATTTAGAGAAAGCCTCATTGGAAGAGTACATGATTATAATGTAAAAACATCCCATGTTTGATTGACAGCATCTCCAGTTTCAAAATATCAGGTACCTAAAGGATGGAAAGTTTTCTGCTTAACTGAAAGTCTCTAGAGCATCTACCAATCAGACTACATCACTCTGGAGTGGATAGGCAAATACACCGATCTCCTCTGGGACACTTCCTTATGTTCCTAACTTGCAAAAATAGAATAATAAAATATTAATTATCACGTGTGTCATCTTGGCAAGGAAAATCCAAAGCATAAGAATGATGAAAGATTACTGAAGGAAGGAAAGCCCTTATGCATAGCAGTAATAATTGTTCAGATCAAGGTCCTGTCATTTATACGATATTCCATTATATCATAGACTTTCCACACAGAAATTTCAGGACTTGGTCTACTGAACTAGATTACTTTTCTGGTCAGCAGCTTCATCTGCCCCAATTCACCGCAAGAACAGAAAAGCTAAGATTGAAATCATAGACGTGAGCCTCCTGTTGAGAAAGAGAGGAGCAGAACGCATTCCCTATGTATTTTGTAGCCACTCTCTCAACTGTTCACTCAGCTGTATGCTGCTCAGTCATACTGCATCTGTGTTGCACTCTGAAGTGTTAAATAATGCAGACACAGGATGTGTATGAGTGCAAAAAGCTCGGGAGATGAGTGAATAATTAATACGAGTATTTCTTCTTGTGTTCGTTGATACTTGCTCACTAAATTTTATCATTCCGAGGCTTCAGAAAGAGAACTTTAAGCACAATATTTCCCTCCTCCTCTTTGGGGGGTATTATTGATTGATTTGATTTTTGATTTTATTGGATTTATATACCGCCCTACTCCCGAAGGATTAATGATTGATTGCATCTGTTTACAAATTCTGCCTTAGGAATTTGGGATTCCTTCCTGCCACCCCAATCCTTCAAATCCGTTTGAATTCTCAGCTTTGTTCACACATGTCCTCTTTCCTATCTTTCTTTTTTTTTTAAAAAAAAAAAAAAACAGGATTTCAAGTATTTTCATACGTTGTGAAAGATGGTCACTGAAACGTAACAGAGGGAAATTTTACATCATATCTACCCTGTTTCCCCTAAAATAAGACACCCCCTGATAATAAACCCAATTGGGCTTTTGAGCTCATGTGCTAAAATACCCCCCCCCCGAAAATAAGCCCTCCCCGAAAATATTTAACTGCATGTGCAACCGGTCCCTGCCATTTCCTTTAGTTAAGGTTAGGGAGACAGAACTGGAAATCAGGTAAGACAGCAAGAGGAGCCCCGTCTTCCTCCGTGCACCCTAAAAGGAGCCTGGATAGCTTAGCAGACTAATGCATTGTAATTTAACTCCAGCTGTCTGCAATTACTGTAAGTTCGAATCTCACCAGGCTCAAGGTTGACTCAGCCTTCCATCCTTTCTAAGGTAGGTAAATTGAGGACCCAGTTTGTGGGGGCAATAAGCTGACTTTGTAAAAATATACAAAAGTATGAAGGCTATTGCTTAACACATTGTAAGCCGCCCTGAGTCTCCGGAGAAGGGTGGCATATAAATCAAATTAAAAAAAAAAAAGACCTCCCCCAAAATAAGGCCAAGCACTTATTTTGGGGTTCAAAAAATATAAGACAGGGTCTTATTTTCAGGGAAACATGGTACCTATAAGCCATTTCCACCATCATGTTTTACAGTGTCTTTTAGCATAATTCAACCATTGTGGTGCTGATATAATAGCAATGAAAGAGTTCATATTACAGTAAAGATGGCTAAGAGACACTTTTAGTTTTTACAAATTGCAGGAAAAGAAATAGCCATAAGTCGAATGTTTTTCTGCAGATGTTTTGATGCGCCAGAACATAGTGCTCTGTTGCAGGTCTCATAAATGTCTCAAGTGCATGGTGAATTGCAACCTCTTTCTGGAAGCAAAACTGCACATATTAAAACATGCCCAATCAGAGCTCAGGAGAGGGACACAACTTTATGCACAGTGCTGAACTAGATGGATCAATGGTCTACTTTGATATAAGGTCATTTCCTCTGATTTTGTGCTCATTTGTTGTAATGTTTAGTCCAGGACACACAAGCACCACCGGGCTTGGTTATCAAGTGGTTGCATTTTATTAATAGCAATAGCAATAGCACTCAGACTTCACAGTGCTTTACAGCCCTCTCTAAATGGTTTTACAGAGTCAGCCTATTGCCCCAACAATCTGAGTCCTCATGTTGTTGACCTCAGAAGAGTGGAAGGCTGAGTCAACCTTGAGCCGGTGAGAATTGAATTGCCAAACTGCTGGCAGCCGGCAGTCAGCAGAATTAGCCTGCAGTGCTGCATTCTAGCCACTGAGCCAGCACGGCTCTTAATAACTGACCTACAGTTACTTTCACAAGGATGAAGTGCCTTTATCAGAAGGAATGATGACCCTCCCATTTCAGAGGCTTCCCTGGTTCCAGCTATAATCCTCAACACAGCTGGGAAAGAAGTAGGATTTCCAAAGAACAAAACATCATTATGAGCTGTCCCTCTTGAGATGAAAACCATTTGGGTGGTTTGGGTCATGCTGATTCCTGGCTGGCTCTAATTTGGCTGAAGCTTCCCAGAAATTCAAGATGGCATCATAAACGTAGAAATTCTATCATGCAGCAGGTCAGAAGCCACAGCAAATATTATTCCGATAATTAAGGTTGCAGCCATATCTTTTACTCTCTTGAATTTCAACTGAGAGCCTTTTTCTTCCCACCCTTTCCAGAAACTCTCCTTTATAGTTTGCACATGGTAGGCTAGGTGGCAGCTGGTTATTTACATTTTCAACATTCCTGCTCTGGGAAACTTTAGCTCCCAATTTATCTCTCTTGTTTGCTCCTGAATGGGCCATTAAGACCACTGGCTTTAAAGAAAACTAGTTCTATACAGAGCTGAAAACTGCTAAGTAATCTTTCTTCCCCAATGAAGGAGCGGGGGATATGGCTGATAACAAGAAAATATTTCTCTACATGTGCATTTAATAGCGGTATATCTGGCAGCTAACATTCTAGATTATTGCATATTGGTACTGACATAACAACCAAGTCAAAACACCATACTTACATTGCCAGAAAGGTTAGCTACTGGACATATATTAGTCCTCTTCTAAAAAACCAAGATAAGCTGCCTGTTTGCTGTTGAATTAAGGTGCTTATAATTATCTAGAACTGTGATGGTAAACCTATGGCACATGTGCCAGAGATGGCATGCAGAGCCCTCTCTGTGGGCACATGTGCCATCACCCCAGCTCAGTCAGCTGGTCATCTAGTTTCTGAGGTGCGCATATGTGCCGGCCAGCTGGTCGTTGGGTTTCTGAGGCGTGCATGCACACTGGACAGCTGGTTGTCGGGTTTCCGATGTTCTGAGGTGTGTGTGCATGCGCACAGGTGGCCGTGTGCTTTTCGGTTTGGGCACTCTGTGCCTAAAAGGTTCGCCATCACTGATCTAGAGTATAAGGCTCCCATGTACAGGGCCTGGGTATCTGACAGGATTCCTTCTCTTTTATGGATCTGCCAGATATTAAGATATAGTCGAGATACCTTCTTGAAGGTGTCATGTTTGTTAGGGATTTACTTTTACGACCAGCTAAGAAAAGCATTTTTTTATCAACAACATCAAGACGGGATTTTGAAGGTTGGACACTAGAGCAGTGGTCTCCAAAATTTCCGGAGGAGGTGGTGGTGGTGGGGAGGAAGAATGGATGATTTCACACACATGCCACTTTCACAAATGAAGCTTTGTGCACACACTTTCCAACATGCTGCAGCCCAGCACTGGGTGCAGACCACGGGTTGGGGACCCCTGTATTGGAGATAACCAGAAAGGACTAAAGATTACACTTTATAACATTGTTATAATAATACATAATAAAAGGAGGAGAGACCCACTAAATACAGAATGGAGCAAAACACTAACTCTGGAAGAATTATTACTCTGCTGTCTGCTGTCATAAAACTCGATTCAAAAGAGATTATAAAGTGGGACTCTTTTTACTAGATAAGACAGAAACGGAGGCGGATTCCAATGTGGATTTAAAAATGACACATTATAAGGGTGACATGGGAAAAATGTTATGTTGGATTTACAATTGAAACTGGCTGATGTCTTAATAATAAATGGAATATACAAATAACAAATCAGAAATGGTGATTCGGATAACTTTCTTAAAACAGATTTACAAATGAGTCATAGTTTTGAAGGAGCTTTTGAGATGAGAAAATGAGAAAAATGAAAAGAAATCAAGGTCTGGGAATTCAAGAAATCAAGAAACTATTTAAAGGAGATTAAAGATCAAGATTGTTAAAAAGCAAAGTTGACCTATTTGATCAAATTTAAAACATATATGTTGTTGTTTCTGGTAACTCTTATTGGGTTTTTGCTGAGCAAGATTGTATGATGAGGCTGTAAGGATTTGTTTATAAATAAGCGATGAAATATGGAAAGAGGAGGTCTTCTGTTGTGTTTTCAGTGAAAGTGATAAGTTGCTTATTAAAAGGAAAGGAAAGGAATACAGAATTGGCTTATTTGATTAAGCTTAAAATATATAAATCATTACTGGTAACACTTAATGGAATTTTGCTGGCTAGGACTGAATGATGAGGATTTAAAGTTTGTTTATATACAAGAATTGAGATATGAGAAGAAGAGATTTTTTTTTCTTTTTTTGCAGTATAAAAGAGGGTGATAAGTTATTGAAATTGTACTTGTAATGATGGAGGAATCTTTTTATCTTTCTTTCATTCATTCTTTCTTTTTCAAAAAAAATATTTGCACTTGTTCTTTTTTCTTTTTGTTCTTTCATATTTTTCTTAGTTTGCATAAGCTTTTTATCTTTATATCTCTAAACTTTAATAAACTATTTTTTTCTAATTGAAAATCTAGTTTATATTATATCAGCAATGTCCAGAATAAGCATTATGTTTTGTTCACTGATAAGCTTTTCTCCTATAGTACCATTAGTTCTGCACCTGTCCCATGTACGAAGGCATTTTTAAAATAGTTAATGAATTAATAAGAGGAATAAGAACTTTTAAAAACTATATTTTGGGACTTTATTTCAATAATTGATGAGCTATGTTCAGGAGCTAAGATGAATTTCTTGATTGCAGCAGATCCCTGAGGAAGAAATCTCTGCTATATAACTTACTGTAGAATATAAAATATTTGTATTTCTTCAACCGTTTTCTTTCTTGCCTAACTAACAAAGCCCCCCAAGCCATTGTGTCAATTTTTTAAAAAATATTATATTCCTACATTTACCTATTCTGCCTGTTATCGTTCCTTTCTGTTTGCTTCACTTTTATCCCCTCTTGCTTCTACATTTCAGTCCCCAAACTTGCCTATAAAATCAGGCAAATAGCTGGCAGTCCTTTTCAAATGCATATTCCCTTTACAGTTCTGTAATATGTACAATAATCCATCTCTTGATGGTTATTTTTTCCCCCACAGAGAATGCCAGTTCTTTCCACCATAATTTTAGATTAATAGTTCTAAAAGTGTGTTTATTTGGTTTCATGTGCATCATTAGGCAAATACAGATAGCATGGATTTTTTTTTTTTAAAAAGAGAAATGTTAAGCATCAACATCAGATGGATTGATGCTATCGTAGAAAGAAGGGCAATTTTTTTTCCTATCGGTTTAAGCGAATAGGTAGTAAAACATGCTTTTAAAAAGTAAAAAAAAAAAAAAGGTTCCGATGATCGTGCAGAACCTTTTTTTAAATTTTTTAAAGCATTTTTTTTTACTACCGGTTTGCCCAAACTAGTAATTTTTATCACTACCGGTTCTCCCGAACTGGAGTGAACCGGTAGCATTTCATCTCTGGTTGAGGATAATTCCATTACAATCATTATCATTTTCTTGCATTGGTATGGTCATGTGTGGTGTGGCTGAGATTTTCTGTTATATTTTTTCCTGGTATGTAATGGAGGAAGTGGAAGGGGGATATTTCTTTATTTTTATACTTTGCTAGCCCTTTTAGAGCTCTCATCACAGTTTGTATATTTCCTGTCTCAAAATGGTAAAATACTATCCATTACTTTTCAGCTGCCAAAATTGGCAGCTCTCTGGGATCACAAAAAATAGTTCGGGGCAGCAGATTGCTGACTCTTGTGTTAAATAGGCCTTTCCCATAGTAGGTGTCTTCCAAACATGTAGCCTTCAACACCCAGAAGTCTCACCAGGGCCATGATGGCCGGGAAACCCTGGATGTTGAAATCTATCCATTTAGAACATGCCTATGTTCTATATGCTAGTAATATTAGGCAGGAGAAAGTCTCATCTTCAAGGGTCTCTCTCTACTCACATCCAGAGGGCAGGACAAGAAACAATGAATGGAAACTAATCAAAGAGAGAAGTAACCTGAAATTAAGGAGAAAATTCCTAACAATCAACCCATGGAACAGAAGTTGCCTTCAGAAGTTGTGGATGCTTCATCCCTGGAGGTTTTTAAGAAGAGAATGGACAGCCATTTGTCTGGAATGATATACGGTGTCATACTCACATCATCCCATCGTCATCACATGACGTATCTAGACTTTTTCCCCTTTGCAAAACCGGGGTTGGGCATGGCCAGGACATGACACATCTGGTCCATGGGCCATCAGTTTGACACCCCTAATATAGGGTCTCCTGCTTGAACAGGGTATTGGCCTAGAAGAACTCCAAGGCCTCGTCTCGTCCTCTTCTCTTCTCTTCTCTTCTCTTCTCTTCTCTTCTCTTCTCTTCTTCAATAGCTTTTAGGAGAAACCATCATTTCTTTTTGTTGTCATGGCTTCTGGACCTCTCACAGTCAAGAAATTATTAATGAAGATCCACAAGGCCTAGAAAGGCATTTATACTGCATGTCAGCATGATACCCTTTTTTTCATGAAAGTACTGTATTTTTCGGAGTATAAGATGCACCGGACTATAAGACACACCTACCTTTTTTGGTGAGGAAAACAAGAAAAAGAAATCTGCCTCTGCCTCCCAGCAATTTTGCCTCATTGCAGCAACAGCAAATAGCCTACTTTACTTTCATTCTCGTTTTCAGCATAGCTTAATTAGCACAAGGAAAAAAAATCTGCTCCCAGCAATTTACCTCTTTGCAGCAAGCAGCAGAGGCCAGTGCAAAACAGTTGAGAGCAAAACAACTGAGAGTCGGGAGGCCCATCCAATCAACTTGTGCTAATTAGGCTATGCTGAAGCTGAAACGAGCTGTTTCTTCTTGCTGCTTGCTGCAAGGAGGTAAACTGCTGGGAGGCAGAGGCCAAAGGGTGGGGGCCAGTGGATGGGCAGGGCTACATTTGGTGTATAAGAGGCACCTAAATTTTCACCCCCTTTTAGGGGGGAAAAAGGTGCCTCTTATACTCCAAAAAATACGGTAATCATCATGAATGCTTTCATGAAAAAACCCTCATTTTTTTCACTCCAGTTTTCAGAGTTTAGAGCAAACTATATTTTCTATACATTAAGTCATTATTTTACCTCACCACAGCAGTTATGGCAAAGGCTTCCGCCACTCAGCAGTTCAGTAGAATTTGTATCCAATTAACATTCAGTATTCCTTTCAGTCCGTAAAAGAGTTCTGTCAACATTTTTAGCACTTGGAAGCATCTAAGATGGGGTGGGGGGGGGGGGGAAGGCAAGTGTTGATTAGTCTGATTCTACCTGTAAAGTTTTTTGCTCCGGATTTTCCAGAGAGCAAATAAACTGTTCTTAGTGAAACAAAGAGATGGCTCCAGCTTCTACCATACCATTGTGTCGCCTGTTATTTGGCTTTCCATAACCATTCCAAAGCTTAACATTTTCAACAAGAATCTTATTTAGGTAGACATTTTTCCATGTTATGTTTTGTATACAGAAAAGAATTGGCTTGCAGAGGCAGGTACTTTCATGTAACCTGGATTCTACTTCATTTTGCTTCCTGCCTGAGGCATGGGAAGTCTTTCAATAGACACGTCACCAAAGGATTTTGTGCTGATGAGACTCTGGCTTTGAGCCACTAGGAACAACTTCTTTTTTAAAAGAAGAAAAAGCAATAATGCCTTGGTAAGGCCACACTTGGAATATTATATCTAGTTTTGGTCACCATGATGTAAAAGAGTTGTTGAGACTCTTGAAAGAGTGCAGAAAAGAGCAACAAAGATGATTAGGGGACTAGAGGCTATGAAAAACATATGAAGAATGGTTGCAGGAAGTGGGTATGTCTACTTTAATGACAAGAAGGATTAGGGGTGACATGATAGAAGTGCTCCAATATTTGAGGGGTTGCCCCAGAGAAGAATGGGTCAAACTATTCTAAGCCCCTGGAGGCAGGACAAGAATCAATGGATGGAAATTAATCAAGGAGGGAAGCAACCTAGAACTAAAGAGGAATTTCCTGACTGTGAGAACAACTAATCAGTGGAATGACTTGCCTCCAGACGTTTTTGGTGCTGCAACCTTGGAGGTCTTTAAAAAGAGTTTGGAAACCATTTGTCTGAAATGATATAGGATTTCCTGCTCAAGCAGGGGGTTCGACTAGAAGACCTCCAAGGTCCCTTCCAACTCTCTTATTCTGTTAAGGTTGCTATTGTATCCCATCTGTGGAGTTACAGGCAAGCTCTTGTTTATTTATTTATTTATTTATTTATTTATTTTATTGAATTTCTATACCGCCCTTCTCCTGAAGGACTTAGGGCGGTTTGTTCATACTAGTCATCGATGGTTCTACCAAGATGGAGGAGTAGTGAATGAAAATCCAATACTGCCAAGGCACCATCCTAATTTAAAGAAGTTGCCATTAGCTTACTTGCTTTTTTTGTCAGGTTTCCTCAGGACAGATCTCTACATGTGTTTAAGTTTGCTCCTGTCCTGTGTGTTCATGGCATCTGAAGTCTGAGCTGGCTTAAGAAAAACTCTGAACTGAGATGGTTGGTTATGTTGTGAAAAGATTCAATCCAGACTACAGGCTATTACCCTGCTCCCCCAAAATAAGACATCCCCTGATAATAAGCCGAATTGGGCTTTTGAGCACATGGCAATAAGGCCAAGCGCTTATTTCAGGGTTCAAAAAAATATAAGATAGGGTCTTATTTTTGGAGAAACACAGTATGTTTTTCCAATTGAGAATTTCCCTATTGCTGTGCCCTTCCCACTTTTTCTTCAGTGACCATTCCTTCTTGTGGGTAGCTCTTCCTGGACATACCTTAGATACTTTTACATGTAATAAAACTACATAGAGTTAAATTTATATTTACAAAATTAAAGCGTCAACATGCATGCATAGATACACATTTTTTGAAAATCCTTTCTTGCCAGCCTTTTTGTACTCTTAATATTTTCTAAATCATCTTTTTGTCATAATATGTTGATTGTCAAAATCCAGTAGTTCTCTTTTTATTACTGTTTTCTTTAGCTAGCCAGTGAAGGGCTTTTTTACATATGAAAAAAAAAAAGCACATTTATACAAAGAGCAAGGTGGTGGTGCAGTGGTTAGAATGCAGTTCTGCAGGGTAATTCACTGCTCACTCCAGGAGTTCAATCCTGACTGGCTCAAGTTCGGTAAAATGAGGACCCAGATTGTTAGGGGTAATATGCTGACTCAATAAGCCACTTAGAGAGGGCTGTAAAGAGCTGTGAAGCAGTATATAAGTCTAAGTGCTATTGCTATACTTATTTGTCTAGGAAAAGCTGAGAAAAAGGCTATAGTAATTAAAAATGATTTTTTTGTTTTTAGTAATTTGACACCCAGAAGAAGAAACCAACCAACTAACTAATCAATTTTTCTGCTGCTCTTCCATACAAGGTAAAGCCCTCAGCCACTCTGTTATCTTTAATCCTGATAATAAAGGGAAGTCTTAGAGGCTGTTAAAGATCAAGGCAAGCACTGTCTTAGTTGAGGGAGTATTACTTTCTCAGTGAAATAACCAGTGGACTGTATTGGACTTAGGCTGTAAGGTAGTAGAGCACTGGAAACAGACCAGAGCCCTAAAGGTAACACAAGAGGAAAATACTACTGTTAAATTGTGGGAAAACATATTTGTCTCATTTGTGTGATGCAGCATCTAGGGAACACAGGGGAGCCTTCAGTTTGGACAGGATTTTGTTTTAATCCTTTGTTAATGCTTGTAGCCAAGATAATAGAAACACAAAATGGGCAGTTTAAAGGCACAGTGTTCATATGGCCTGAGGACTTTAGCTTAACTGTGGTTTGAATTAAGAACTATATCTCATCCTGTTTTCTCAGGACATACTTTGTCGATTGTGAATTGCCGCAAGTAATTTTGCGGTTGTTCACTAGGATCGCTTCAAAGTGGCTGTGCAGGTAGTCCTTGACTTACGACCACCAACTGAGCCCAAAATGTATGTTGCTAAGTGAGAAGTTTGTTAAGCGAGTTTTGCCGCATTTTACGACTTTTCTTGCCACATTTGTTAAGCAAATCACTGCAGTTGTTAAATTAGTAACAGGGTTGTTAAGTGAATCTGTCAGAAGGATGCAAAAGGGGGATCACATGACCCCGGGGCACTGCAACCGTCATAAATGTGAACCAATTGTCAAGCATCCAAATGTAAATCACATGATCACAGGGATGCTGCAACGGTCATAAGTCACTTTTTTCAGTGCAGTTGTAACTTCAAACGGTCACTAAATAAACTATTGTAAATCGAAGACTACCCGTATTGGATTAGCCACTCTAAGGGCCTAGGAACTACAGTGAAAATCCTCCTGCTGTTGCTTATAAGTCTCTATTGGAACGCATCCAAATTTTTGAGTTTGGAACCTGCTTTGCACATCATTACCATATCCTTACAACACTCCTCAAAATTTGGCATCACAACAGATTTGAAGCAACAGGCTTCAGATTTGCCCAGGCAAGCCTAAAGACTAGAATGGAAAGGACTGTATATTTGTGATGTTTTCTATTCTCTTCATAATTTATTTGTTGTTTGACCATTTTAAAGGAGTGATAATGCTTACTCCCATATTGGAATTGTAATAAAAGAGGAAGGGGAAGTATTACTCAGCTGATCAAATGGCAGACCAGAAACACAAGGAGTTTGCAAGAGATCTGAATCTGTAAAGATCTACTGCTCTCTTGACAGTCCTGTCTGCACAGAAGATCAGTTCAAACTAAAGGAAAAACAGCCATTCTTCACCAGCTGTTTGTGGTGTGTTTCAAGGTTTGACATCGCTGGTTGCATTATAACAGGGGGGTCAAACTCGCGCCATCACGGTGGCATCACATGATGTATCGGGACTTTTTTTCCCTTTGCTAAACTGGGTGGGGGACGGGGCCAGCACATGACACATATGACCCACGGGCCGTGGGCCACAAGTTTGACACTCCTGCATTATAGGTTTTCTGCTGGTTCTGCCAACCAGGAGTTTCACATGGCTTTTTAAAAATTACTCGGATAATGGGCAACATAACTCTGCCTCCCTTATTCAGCTCTGAGAGTTATCATAAGTTATTATCTTGATGAAGTCTATTGTTATTACAGGCAGACCAGGGGTGCTATTCAGTAGGTTCTGATAGGTTCTGGAGAACTGGTAGTGGAAATTTTGAATAGTATGGAGAACTGGCAAATACCACCTCTGGCTGGCCCCAGAGTGGGGTGGGAATGGAGATTTTGCAATATCCTTCCCCTGCCATGCCCACCAAGCCACACCGCACCCACCAAGCCATGCCTACAGAACCGGTAGTAAAAATATTTGAATTCCACCACTGAGGCAGACTAATAAGAATTGTATTTTCTCTATGGCTATTCATTGACTACTTCCAGCAAGTCATAAATGCACTCCTTGGACACTCTAATAACTGCTAAGTGAAGTTAACAATAACTTCACTTGCCGCACTAGCTGAGAATGGAGCTCAGAGATAATTGTTACCTTCTACTTTACCTGATGCCTCTCCAGGCTCAGTACCTGTCAGCCAAGCTCCTTTTTAACTTGGAATTAGCAAAATAAATAACCTAAATAATGGGTCATAAAAATGGAAGATGAGTTGTGCCAAGCAGGACTGTCAGAGCTGCTTCCTCCTACATAGCCCCATGTCCTCAACTTGTTTGTTGGGCCATGTTACAGGAAGCTACATCCACCACTCTATTTGCTTATCTACATTTGCCCAAATCACCCTGTTTTACATTAGGAAGAGTAATTGGTACTTGCTTTCCTGCCAATAGATGGGAGGGAAAACAAAGTCAGAGAAATCATTAATTCCTTTCCTTAACGTGGCTCACAATAGATATAGACGGACAGCACCCTTCATCAACCCTGCTATTATGGGAGAACAGGGATTGGTAATGAAGACAGCACAATTTATTCCATTTGTCTGCCAGCTCAGGGAGGGAAGGAGGGAGGGAGGGAAGGAGGGAGGGAGGGAGGGAGGGAGGGAGGGAGGGGAAGGAAGGAAGGAAGGAAGGAAGGAAGGAAGGAAGGAAGGAAGGAAGGAAGGAAGGAAGGAAGGAAGGAAGGATAGTACTTTAATAGATCTATTTGAAAGAGCTTTCGGTGCATCTTTATTTGGTCAAGAAACAAAACAAGATAATAAAAAGCAAATTACATCTGTATTGTTGATAGTTCATATATTTCATGACCATGATTTTTATAAGGTTAATCAAATAAAAGTCAAATAATTATTAAGATAAGTGCTATGTTTATGAATCTCTATGGTTCATAAGTGGTTTTTATGGTTCAAAGTCTTCATAGACAATACTTTAATGTAATCATAATCATAAGTTTATTTGTCAAGCATATATAAGATAACAGGTAAAAGTATAAACATAATTTTAATACATGAAAAGAGTAAAAGTAAAAAAGGAATATTAGGACAGGGATGGTAGGCACTTATGCACACCCCTTACAGACCTCTTAGGAATGGGGTGAGGTCAACAGTAGACAGTTTAAGGTTAAAGTTTTGGGGGTTTGGGAAAGAAACTATAGAGTCGGGTAGTGCATTCCAGGCATTGACCACTCTGTTACTGAAGTCATATTTTCTGCAGTTGAGTTTGGAATGGTTTATCCTGAGTTTGTATCTATTATTTGCTCGTGTATTGTTGTGGTTGAAGCTGAAGTAGTCGTTGACAGGAAGTACATTGTGGCAGATAATTTTATGTACTAGGCTTAGGTCAGACTGAAGTCAGTGTAGTTCTAAGTTGTCTAAGCCCAAAATTTGGAGTCTGGTGGCATAAGGTATTTTATTGCGGTTAGAGGAATGGAGGACTCTTCTCGTAAAATATCTCTGGACTCTCTCAATTGTATTTATGTCCGAAATGCAGTGCGGGTTCCAGACAGATGAGCTGTATTCAAGAATTGGTCTAGCAAATGTTTTGTATGCTGTAGTATACAAACAACATTACCAGAGAAGATATTAGTCTATGATTTTTATGTTTGTTTTAACTCAGCAGGGATTCCTTGATAAAATTGTGAAGTTTGTAATTAGTCTGATTAAAAACTAATTTGTTTGATAATTCTTTGACTTTTAAAAGACTGGCAAGTTTGGTCAATTTTATATTCATTGATATGTAGAGATATCAATGCTACCTTTGATATTTAGTACACTTTTTGAAATCGTAACTCCCAAGACTTCAGAAGTAGATTATTTAAATAAACTTAATAATAGTAATAATAACAGCAGTAATGCATTCTACTAAGATTAGAATATGCAGGGGATAAAAATAATAAGGTCGTTGTTTTGTTTTTTTTACAATGCGTGAATTAAGGATCCATTGATTTATCTAACTGTTAGTATGTGGTACTTTTATTTATAAAGGCAAGAACATTCTTGTTTGACAAAGTTTTATGCCAGGCATTGCTGGTAATATTAACTCTGTTGATCCAGTTGTATATTTTTGTGATTTTTATGAACCTAAATTGAAAATAACGCATGTTGATTCCAACAAATTTCACACAGAATAAAGTACAGATAGTCCTCAATTTACAACTGCAATTGAGCCCAAAATTTCTGTAGCTAAGGGAGACCGTTGTTAAGCAGAAAGCAGAAATAATATCATCTGCAAACTGAAGACTCCCCATACCTACTTTCTTGATATTTTCACCCCAAGATTTTAGTAAGAGTTTTAAAAAGTAAAGGAAGATGGAAACAAACAAACAAAATCCACTACCAAGTCTTGAGACCTGTCTTCCTGTAATACACAATATTAAAAATTGTATCAATTAAATTCATTCATACAAACCAATCTTCAAACAGCAGTCAGTTTATCCAGATAAGACAATCTCATATCTAAAGTTATCAATATGAATCTCATAGGGTGCTCAGAATCTGATAAATTTAAAAGACCAACTATATTCCTAATTAATTTTCGTTGCTATGTATTTTCTGAAAGAAAGCTGATTTCTTTGGTATTTTGAGTGCTATCAAGGAACTAGCAACATTAAAATGCCTGTGACTGTTTCTTGTATGTGGAAAGAAACATGCAGAATGTAGAAAGAATTTACACTTTGTGAATCTATAATGTATGTATATAGGAAAATTATTGTATAGGAAGCAACCCCATAGCAATATGGAATGTCGAACAATGGTTTAATGAAAACTTTTAGGTGAAGGACTGAAATAGAGCAACAAGAGATGGAGTAGACAGGGAAAGGGGAAAAAGGAAATATGGTTTCATTTACTTCTTAAATCAAACTAGAGCTTGTGAGAGAGTACTGCCTAAAGGAAAGACTTGAGATTAAAATTGCCTTTGAGAGGTCAGTTTGACTTATAACCTTCATATTATAAAACTATTTCCCTGCCTGGAGCCAGGAGGCAACAATATGTTAAAAAGGTCTGACAATGTGGCACTGTGAAAGATAAGGAGGCAATCAGGAGCATGAAAATCGACCTACAGGAAAGCTACTTTTTAGCCACAGCAACAAAATGGGAATGCTACAAGTTTTAGTATCTCGTCAAGACAGCATTGACATTTGAATAACTGGTTTGGCTATAAATTCCAGAGAAATGAAGAGCCAAATGGTAACAATATAAGACTATCAGGGTTATAATTGGAAATCTTTTCAATCTATCAATCAGAATAGAGCTGGAAGGGACCTTGGAGAGGGACCTTTTAGTCCAACCCCTTACTCAAGCAGGAGTCCCTATACCCAGGGGTGGGTTTCATTTACTTTTACTACCGGTTCGCAGCGAGACTACGTGCGAACTTCAGATTGAACAATGGAGAAATAAGTGTTGCGTTTTGAGGGTAGAGAAATCACTTAATGATTCTGATTCAAAAGTGTTCCTGTGACAACAATCATGTAACTAGTTTTGGACTCATTATATCATATTAAAAATATAAAGAGACAATGCTATAGTGCATTAGCTTTTAGCTCTCTGTCTCTGCAAAATATTAAAATAGTATAGAAATCTTATTGAAGAGAATTATTTTGAAAGGCAGTGATCAAAATTACCAAGGTATATCAATTGGGCTAATGCTATCTTTATTTTTATTGCAATATTACATAATTGCTAGGATTGTAACTTATACTGACTGAGCAAATGGAATATTGTTGGAAATGGGTTCATATCGGAGGAGGAGGAGGAGAAGGAAAAAGAAGAAGAAGAAGAAGAAGAAGAAGAAGAAGAAGAAGAAGAAGAAGAAGAGGAGGAGGAGGAGGAGGAGGAGGAGGAGGAGGAGGAGGAGGAGGAGGAGGAGGAGGAGGAGGAGGAGGAGGAGGAAGAAGAAGAATCAGCTCACAACTGCTTTGTAGTAATGCTTCCTTTCTTACATCCTCATCTATATGGGTTGGCAAATACCTTGTCAATACAGCTAATCGGATCAGATTTACATTAACATCTAGCAGATGACCACTATAATAGACTACAGATGCCAGATTGGCATTTAGGACAAAATCCAATCATGGAATTCTCCCGAGACAATTGCATCCATTAACAGAACCAGAAGGAAAACAATTTCTGCTCTTCAGGCATCTTTAAATTTTGTTGTTTGGAGTGCACCCACCCGTTCCAGAACAGAATCATAAAGATGTACAGTAGGATAGAAAGGAGAGGGAAAGAACTGTCCATTATATGAACATAAGCCTGTTATTTAACATTCAATTTCATGTTTAGTAATAAAAAAAAATTCCAGAAAAGAAAACAGGGTTTTTCCAGTTGTTCAATGAAATCATTTAATATGTGTGAGTAGGGGTGGTGTTAAATGCCTTTTGGGAATGAGATGCAATATTTTATAGATGAAGTACTTTCCTGTTAATCTTGTGATATACTCCATTTCACATTGTATTGGTTGATGTAAGGGCAGGAATAAAAAAAAAATCTGAATGTTCAAAGATGCCAGAAGAGCGACGATTGACTAATCCAACTCTAAGCATATTAGAGGGATAAACAGAAGAGATAATCTGTTGAGAGATAATCTTTTGGCATGAAACAGATGGATCAGAAGAGAATAGGATTTTCTTTTCAACTCACATATGCTATACTGAAATTATTGACATGAAGCTTCATTTTTAGTATCAACCATGATGAGAATTTCTCCTTGATATATTTTAATGCAACCATCTCTTTCATTTCTTTCTTGTTCCACTACTCAAGAAGTGATCCATCCATTCTGCCATGGTTTCATAGGATAATCCACAACTATGCATGGTTCAATAATTATGAAAAGAAGAATAAACGTAACAACTGTAATTCAGAATAAAGGACCAGCGTACTGTGATGACCTGTTTTTCATGCAGTTATTGTTTTCTGTTTCTGCTAAACTGCATGTCTTCCACATAAACCAGAGGTGGGGGAACTATGGTCCTTTTATGACTTGTGGACTTCAACTCCCAGAATTTTGAGCCAGCCATGGAAGTTGAAGTCCACCAGTTATAAAGGAACCATAGTTCCCCACTTCTGACATAAACAATAAAATTTTGAATCTTTTCCATTTGTAGATTCAGGTAGCAAAAGCTTTATTGGCAACAATGCCCTATATTTGTATATATATTTGATAAATAGGGTTAATATGATCGGATGCTTTAAAATATCTGCATACAGAACACTTTAACAGAAAATGCCAGGGATCCATTACAAATAATTAGAGATCAAATAAAGAAAACTTTAGAGTAGTTGCTGGTAGTGCTGCAGGTCACATTTAATGATGTTGATATGAGATATTTATTTAGTTTACATTTTTATGGACACCTAATTTTCAACAATGATTCTGGGAGACTTATACTTTGAAGAAGCATAATAACTAGGAATTAAAAATGAAATAAATGTGGTAGGAAAGGATGCACATTTGCATCTGTGTTCTAGAAATACCAGCAATGAATAAAAAACTGTACAATAATAACATATTGGGCAGGTAATCTGACTCATGTGACCATACCTAAGATTTTTTCCACCACCTGGAATTCCTTTTGATTGTGATTGGCAAAAATAGATTTTGTGATTTTTGTGAAATTCTATCATGGCAATACAACAACATAAAGAAATAGAAATACACATCTTAACATGTATAATGAAAAATGAATAATCTCCTCAGCAACCAGGGACTTGAGGAAAATGTCAGCCTTACTCAATAGCATTATATGGCTCCTCACACTTGGCATTATTATTCTGCCCCAAACACTAAAATGTTGCCTACTTTCAACAAAATTTTTCAACAAAATGTTGAACCATCAGTCTTCCCTTTGAAAGTCATTTCTGTTTCCTTTCTTAAGTCCTTTGGATACAGGGTTGTCCTTCTGTACAATTTATTTTTGCTTAACAATCTGTGAACCCCTGATTATTTGATTATACCTGTGATTAATTGGAGGTGTCTGTAAATGATAATTGTTCTTTCCCCTTACTTCCCACCCTGAAGTTAATTAAAAACTTTGATTCCATAATAAAGAATTGTCCTTTACTCTTTATGCATGTGCCAATGATGAAAATTGAGAGCCAAGGAGAATTTGACTTTAAATAGGGAAAAGTTCATCTGTAATTTTGAGAAGAGCATCTGTTGAAAATTATATATCAGAATCAACACTCGCTATTTTGAGAAGGTAAAACTAAATTAAAGTGCAGATTGCTCACTTCTCCCATTGTTGCATGGCACAGTTTTTATTTATTTATTTATTATTATTTTTATCTCACCATTACTATTTTTATAAGTAGCTCAAAGTGGGGAACATATTTCATACTCCTTCCTTCTATTTTCCCCACAACAACAACTCTGAAATGCACCAGGTTGAGAGTATGTAACTGGCTCAAAGTCAGACAGCCACTTTTCATGTCTAAGGTAAGATTAGAAGTACCCATAATCTCCTGGTTTCTAGCCTGGTGCCTTAACCACTAAATCAAACCGACTCTCTAGTAGCACTACTGATAGTAATGGTTCTCTTCTGCATAAGTTTGGAAGCTTATGCCTGTCTCACAATAACTCTTAACCAAAATCTGATTGTATCAAAGAAATGTAATTCTCTCCTGCAATTATAATTAGATTCTTCTCTAGCTTTAATACGAGCAGTGGTGGGTTTCTACCAGGTTTGCCAGACTACAAGTCCCACAATTTCCTGCCATAACCTCCGTTGATAGTTATGAGAGTTCTAATCTCCATAAATCTGGACGGTTACAAATTGGGGAAGGCCAATCTAGACTCTTTGTACATATGGAAATTTATTTGTTTCCTGTTAATTGCCTTCTGGTTGGTGATTTCAACTTCCTTCTTCCTGAGAAGAAATGTTTCTCTCTTTTAAAAAAGAGAGGGACCAATAGTTCTTCCTTAGGGTTTTTTATTTCAAAGGGGTCTTTTTACCTCATTTCTCTTTAAATCATAACCCTTTTCATTGATGCTAGGACTCCAAATCTCCAAAACGTCCAGATGCCCAAGAAGGAATGAAGCTATGGATTACAAAACGTATGGATTTATTTATTATAGGTGACTTCTTTATTAAAACATCTTAACACAGTTGTTACACAGCTTCTTTCCCAGGCCCCTGCTGTCATGCATTCTGCCTGGTGCAGGTAACTATCCCACATCTGCTTTTTCCATTTGCATTCCAGTTTTGGACCACCTATTACATGCAGGTCTCAGTAGCAGAATCTACACAAACACACTTCAGGGATATGATTTGGCATGATTGTCTGCCATTACAAGGTCAACAGTGCACGTCAGCCAATATATTCATTGCCCAAACCATAGCCTTTGAATACCACATGTATTTTGTATTTTGCAGCTAACCTTATTATAAATATTGTAGAAAAATAAGTAACTAGGAAAGCCACTCAGAGTCACCTAACAGGGGAGATGAGTGGCATAAAAAAATTAATGAATAAGTAAATAAATAAATTTTAGGCTGTGCAATAGCAATATCCCAGTAGGAATTTTCTGTTCTGCTTCATTATGCTAAACTGTGTAGTTAAAATGCCATTCTTAAGACTAGAGGCAAACCATGGAACACTGATCTGGTAGTTATTTATTCCAATAATTTTATTTATTTAGCGTATGGCATGTGTTAACTAGGGATCACCGAAGAGGATGGCTGCCTCTGTGAAAGGAATTTTTTCAGATATTGTTATCTTTACCCGTGGGACACCTGAATGCTGGCAGGCAATTGGGGAAGGCTCCTTTCTTGAACCTCTGCAGCAGTGGTGATTTCTTTTTTACTACCTGTTCTGTGGGTGTGGCTTGGTGGGTGTGGCTTGGTGGGTATGTCAGTGGAAGGATACTGCAAATCTCCATTCCTACCCCACTCCAGAAAAAGGATATTGTAAAATCTCCATTCCCTACCCACTCCAGAGGAAGGATATTGTAAAATCTCCATTCCCTACCACTCCAGGGGAAGGTTACTGCAAAATCCCCACTTCCTCAGAGTGGGTATTTACCAGTTCTCCAAACTACTCAAAATTTCTGCTACCAGTTCTCCCGAACTGGTCAGAACCTGCTGAAACCCACCTCTGCAGCAAAGTCAAACCCCTGGTTTGAAAGAGGGGTCAAAGCAGCCATCTATGTCAAAGTTGAACAGCCCTCTCTCAACAGAGGGGGAGGGGGAGGGATATGACATATCTATCTCCAGTCCTTTCAACAGTTCCAAGAAGGCTCCACACCCATTTGCACTACTCAGGTGACCCTGAAGACACAGATAAGCCTCCAGGTGGCTTCAATGACTCTCTAAAAGAACGTAAATGACCTGCAAGTAGTATAAATCCTTCCATTCCCCACCATCCAATCAGAGCTGAAGAAGCTTCTTGAATGAGAAGTGAAATGTCCTCAAAGAAAAACCAGAAAGTCCAGTTGCCTCTTGAAAAAGCACCTTTGGGACAACCATGACCTGAATGGCTGAGAATCTCCGCAGACACTCTAGAAGCTTTGCAACCTTGTGTTTCTCTGAAAAGGAGGCATGTCATCACATTCACAGAATTTAGCTCTGATTATTGGCTAAATGGTGAGGCTGGAATTAATTCTATATTATTATTCTATATTAGTGTAGTACAGTGCAGTGCAGTGCAGTGCAGTGCAGTGCAGTGCAGTGCAGTACATTATAGTATTATATTCTGATTATCAGATAGGAAACTATTCAGACTGTGGCCAAGAAAACACATGAATATGTCAAACGAAATGGATAATACCTAGGAGCCAAGGCTGAGCCAAAGGAATATTTATCTTTTTCTAATTAATCTTGGAATTTAAAACATTGGCTTAGTATTAATGGATTTTACCAAAATTGAAATATTGTGGGTTGTATAAATCAGTGATGATTTTCAAGCATTTGCCATAACTATAAATAGTAGCCCAACTGGAAATTGTTACCATTAATGTTTAAGTGTGAGACACATCTATGAATCTGTAAAAATCCTGTAACTCCACCTGGGTATATATCAGTGCTGTGTACCCATTTTTCATTTAAAACAAAGTAATTTGTCACAGAGTGAGTCTGATACTTCCATATTTGAACTTCCCAGTGTGTGAAGGGTGTGTGGTTAAAATAGCACAGAAGGTGCAACCTTTCCCCCGCCCCCCCCAAGAAGATTAATTTAAACAGTTTATGGTATGCTATGATATGTTTAGAGTATGGTCACTCAGCTGAAGAAGTGGGAAAGGAGTTTTGTAGGAGTAGCTGATCTCTGAATTTAAACAAAAGGGAGTAAAGAAAAACAAGAATTAAAGGACAAATGTTTTTCCCCAGTATGTAAACATATTATTTGCCTAATGGTCTGTTGTGCAGGGACAGGGACTACTTTGTTTTACAGCAGTATTTTTAAAGTTTGACATCAGGTGGATCAAATCCCCACAGTGTGAGGAAATCCATTTGGAGTATCATAGAATTTTAAGGAAGGAAATTTCCCAGAACAACCAAGCATCCAGTCTCTTCTCCTGAAGGAGGTCTCATAAAGATTTTGCAATTAAGTTTTTTAACCCTTATTATTGGTTGCCCTAAATGCCACTTCTAGAGGAAAAATTGCAAATAAAGGCAGGCAGACAAGCAATAAGTAAATAAAGATGTATTGTTTGTGGCTGACCAGGTTAGCTAATTCTTTTGACACTGGAGGTCAAAATTCCTCTCCTTGAAACAAGAAAGAGAAAAACAAAAAATAAATAGGGATACTCTGATTTTTTATGATACCAGAAGTTAAGCTTAATTCAAAGGTTTTTTTTTATCTTTATAACACCTGATACCTGCTCCCTTAAGAAGACTCCTCATTTTAGGTAATGGCAGGAGTGGTATTAACAAACATTCATTGGAAGGATGGGAAGATAATTGTCTGGTTAATTTACAATAAAAGAAACAATCTTTAGTTAAACATTGACTGTGGAGAACCTCAAGAAAAAAGAGAGTTATCTTGTAGGACAAAGAGACAATAGCAATGAATCATAGACTGTACAAAGTTTCAAAAGGGGCTTGACTTCTCTAAAGGTTCATACAAAGCACCCCTTGGAAACTGCCTCCCACAACAATGAATCTCCATCACTCTAAAAGTGTCAGGACTACACTGTATCATTTCATTTCAAGCCCAAACCTTGTATCAAACATTATAGTCATAAAAAGTATGTTTGCATAAATATATGAAATTATGAGATTGGGGTCACCAAACTCCTATCAGTAATTCCCTCTTCCCCCCAGTGCAGCGATGGGATTCAGCCAGTTCGCACCACTTTAGGAGAACCGGTTGTTAACTTTCTGAGCAGTTTGGCAAACTGGTTGTTGGAAGAAATCATTAGGCCAGAGAACCGGTTGTTAAATTACTTGAATCCCACCACTGCCCCAGTGGATAATTCTTGCTGCCTTTCCTAGCCATATACTGTAGTTATTGATTCTAACTAGGAATAGTGCCTGATATTTCTCATGTTCCAGCCTACAATAGTTTAAGATCTTCAGAATTTGTTCCCTCACTCCTCAGCCCCATCGTCTCACTACATAATAGTTGGGGGATTGGGGGTTGTGATAGTGGAGGAGGTGGGAAGCAGGATGCTTGGGAAAATTGCAAGTACCCCTGCTCCTTCCTTCCTCCTCTCCCATTTGAGTCTTTCCTTCAGTGTCAGCAGGGCAGAGTTGCCAGTAATACAACAACCTTGGCCCAGGTATGGGAGGGAAAATATGCTTTTGTTATTCTTAGCTAGAGAGAGAGAGAGAGAGAAAAAAAAAGAAGAAGAAGAAGAAAAGAAACTCAAATCTTGGCTAGATGGGTGGCATAGAAGTTTAATAATAAAAACAAAATTTTTAAAAAACAAAATTATAGAAGTCCAGCAAGGCAAAACATGAGCTCTACATGCTGACCATTAAAAGAGGAGAAAAAGTAAAAGTCCCAGAGAGAGAAAATAAGAAAGAACAGGCTCTGTAAGAAGAATACATTGCTATATAATTGTAATCACATAGGTCAATGGTAATAGAGAATAGTATAGAAGCAGTAGGAAGCATTCCCATATATATTTGTGCATTTTATACCTTCCTTTTATAAATACCTTTGATTTACAAAATAGAAAGCTTCTCCATCCCATATAGACAAATATAAAGGAAACTACCTGGTCCAGGGTTCAGTGATTTTATACCTCTCTTAAATTGGGATGAGCCTAATTGGGTTGCATTAAAAAATAATTTGTAACAGGGCATTGTTCCTTGTTCTGACATGTTACCAACATTATCTGGCAGTGGCAATCGCTCTTGCCTCTTTTCTAGGGCTGGGAAAGAGGCTCTGGCCCAAAGTCAATCAGATGGCTTTGTGCCTAGGGCAAGATATTGGTTTCTAGCTTGGTGTTTTAATCACTACACCAAACTGGCTTTCAAAGATTACCAACAAAGGAGAATATTTGTAGCTCAGGGTTGAAATGAGGGGTCCCTGATGCTCTCTGAGCTTGGTTGTTTTCTTGTTAATATTTCATTACTTAAATTAGGTAACATCAGCAGTGCTAGCAACCAAGCTCAGAGAACACCAAGGACCTCTCAAAGATTATCAAGCTTCACAGAATGTGGCAAAAGTGCCAAGAAAAACCACATTTTGCTCCCAGGTAGTGTTATATCCGACACTTGTTCTGCTTCAATTGTACACTGACATGAGTTTCCCAACATCTTCTCAATGTTGCTCCCAATATTCTCACCCCCAGCCAGCTAATTGCCCTTAGGATGGAGTAGAACTCTCAGTTCTCTAGTTTCCAATCCTACCCATTATATCAAACTGACCATTTCCCTCAGGAGGAACTCTTAACATACTCTGGTGCCTTGTCAGTATTTCACCAAATACTTGGTTGTTTTTCTTCAGTGCTGAAATAAACACGATGAAGCAAATTGGGTTGGGCTATTGACTGAATTTTTGTATTTCCTATTGGGCAGAAAGGCTGGTCAGCTCACAAAAAGGATACTGTCTATTGTTGGGAAGATGTTAAAGCTAAATACATTTGCAGGACATTCTGAAAATGCTGCTGAGGTTTGCATGGGATGTTTGCATGAGTTAAAACTGATGTTAGAAATTCCCGTATAGCAGGGGTCCTCAAACCCCAGCCACAGCCCACTACCAGGCCGTGGCCTGTTCAAAACCAGACTGCAGGAGAAATGGACAAGCGTGCGGGCGTGAAGCTCCACTCATGCGAGCAGTGGACAAGCATGCCACGAACACAAAGCTCCATTTGCATGAGTGGAGGGCACTTGCACTCATGTATAACTCCATTTGCACGAATGGAACTTTACATGCGAGCACTCTCCATTTGCACGAGTGGAGCTTCGCACGCGAGCACAAGCGCCCTCTGCTCATGTGAATGGAGCTTCACACGTGAGTGCAAGCACCCTCTGCTTGTGTCCAAAGCTCCATTCACTCGAGTGGAGAGTGTGCATGCACAAATGGAGCTGCTCATATACACCTGCCACTCACACATCCCCTCTGGGCCAGCTGCCAAGCTGGAAAGGTTGGGGACTGGTGCCATATAGCATCAGCCCCCTTTTTAAAAATAAATGAGATGGAATCAAGAAACAAATATGAATGGAAGGTGAAATTGATGCATTCCTTTGTTTATGACAAGAACTCTTAAGATTGAGCATAATAGTTTCCCCTGTGTTTAAACTTTTCAGGGCTACCTCTTTCATGTTCACTCTGGGAATGACGGTCAACAAAAGATAGATGGACAGGTTGCCTGCAGACATGTGGAATATTTTTATAGACAATAATTATCCCCTTAAAAGTCATATCACTGGTAAGATTTATTTCCTGCCACTGCTTTAGGCATGGTGTACTATATTTCCTCTTTAATGCTGAAGTTCCAACAACTGAGGTTTAGGAGGTGAATATGGAAAGTTTAGATGAAAAATGTTCACCCTTTGACTCAAGAGAGGTTTATATACCGGATTCACCACTGCTGGGATCAGTTCTCTGAAGATCTTGAGATGAGTGATAACAGCATAGAGGAACAAGACTGAATTGAAGAAGTCAACAACAGAACCAGTGCATGCTGGGATTCAACCAATAACTGCCCTTTAAGATAGTTTGGGTGTAGAAAATGTGTCTATCACAAAATCACCCAGCATGTAAATGAAATCAAATATGGATTTCTCTGGGATCAGTCTTTATAGGTGGATTATATGATAGCTACTCCTTGAGGTCTGCTTTAAAAGAAATAGTTTTGAACTGATTCTTTGAAAGGGAGGAATTGATTCCATGACAATATGATTGGCATACTTAAGTATCGTTCTTCTTCTAACAACATAGAAGTCATTAAAAGTGAAAGAGGAAGGTACCTTGGTTACTTCACGAAAGTATCTCCAACAATAGGCAAGTTAATCTTTAAGCAAATACTTTTGGTTATCGGTTTTGTTGGCCAAACTCATTATACTGAGTGAAAGCAAGTGAAAGGATGATAATTAATCTTGCTAACTTTGGGGAAGACCTCCTGAATGGAACGAATTTGGGGAAAACTATTGCATTTAATTATCAATCCCGAAAATAAATTACAACGCTAGAATGTTGACTCAGTTTTAATCCAAAATTGTTCCTAGTTTTGTGCATTTTGCTGGCAACATGGGCCTCTTAAAGGAAGCTGAAGACAACCCATGGAAGCATGTTTCTGATGGAGAAAATAAGAGAAATAAAAAAGAACAAGATAGAAAAACCAGAAAAATACATCTCGAAAGCACAGAATCAGAGATATCCAAGGAACAAACACTTGGAGTCCTATGGTATTAGAAAACATGATCAGAAGACATGAGTAGAATTCCCCTAATAGATGAGGCTTAAATGTTATTCTTCCTCAGGAAAAAAAAAAGAAAAAAAGAACCAGTGCTCTTCATTCATCCTTTGTTTATTTGAGTCCCAGACACAAAAGGTGTGGAAAAACCCAGTTGGAAAGATACCAGAGATTCAGTCGGAAAAGAAAGAGAATGAAAAAAATAAAATAAATAAAAAGCAGCTTCTCTGAGGCTGCTGCTTGTGTTCACACTGGCAGTGGAGTGGAACAAAACATCAGCTGCTGCCCTAAACTGTTTGCGTGTGCCGTTTTGGCTGTGGGTCAAACCCAGATTTTCCTGCTTGCTTCTCAGCCTCTCTGTACAGTTGAGTTGCAAATGAGGACTTTGTTTTCAAACTGAGTGAGGAAACAGATTCACTTCTAAGAATAAGAGCTCGCCTCTTCCAGATGGAAAATGCTTTTGGTTTAACTCCTACCTCTATAATTTAGAAGATTAGCTTTTTATCCTTGAAAAACAACAGCCCTCTTCATTGATCCGTCTGCTAAAGGTCAAGCTACATTTTACTGAATCTCCCATAGTCCAACTTTTGAAAAAGAAGACCCTCTGCAGAGCAGGTGGTTTATATATTTATATACTGGTTTGTTTATTATTATTTTTATATGGTCTTCTTCCAGAATGAAATTATGAAGGGATTATTAAATCAGTTGAGTTCTCTGGGCCATTTCCATCAGAAATTATCATTCAAGCTGGAGCTGAGTCTGCAGTTGAAAGTCTCTGCCACATCTGAACTGATTTTTTGCTGTGTGAAATCAAAGCCGCTGTGAATTAAAACGCTTCACTGTATGAAAGTGTAAATCTCTGCAGCTAAACCGGTAATTGGTATAAAACATCAAAAGCCCTTGCAAATTGTACAGTCTGGTGTGAAATCACAGTTCTAAACCAGTGTTTGCCGCATGAAATAAAGAACCCGTCACTAAAGCAGTGTTTTATATCAAAAGTGTCCATGGCATAAAACCTCTCTATCATGAACAAATCTTTCAAATTAAAAAAAAAAATTAGCTTCCCTTAACCACCTGACCAGTGGTGGGTTCTACTTACCTTTACTATCGGTTCACAAAGGGGCCACACATGCGCAGAAGCTTCCTGATGATGTCGGGGTCGGTGGGCCGAGCCTCCCACTGGTTTTACTACCAGTTCTTGTGAACCAATCTGAACCAGGGGCAACCCATCACTGCACCTGACTCCTGAACCATATCTTCCAATGGCTTGTGGCCTGTACTTGTATGAATGCTAGCCACGCCCTTTGTTCTTTTTGTACCAATCAGGAGACATTACTGAGGAACCTATTCTACAGACTGTATTCTGGAAGTCCACCCATATTGTCCATGAATGTTATATATACCACATGATGATAAAGAGCCTTGGTGGTGCAGCAGACTAGGTGCTGTTATGTAGCACTTAAATGCCAGCTGCCTGCAATTAGTGCGAGTTCAAATCTTACCAGGCTCAAGGTTGACTCAGCCTTCCATCCTTCCAAGGTAGGTAAAATGAGGACCCGGATTGTGGGGGCAATAAGCTGACTTTGTAGAAACACCACTTATGGGTGGCCAAAAGGAGCCTCAGATAGCTCAACCGGCTGAATAGCCTGTTATTAACATCCAGCTGTCTGCAATTACACCAGTTCGAGGCTCAAGGTTGACTCAGCCTTCCATCCTTTCTAAGGTAGGTAAATTGAGGATCCAGTTTGTGGGGATAATAAGCTGACTTTGTATAAAAAATATACAAAAGTATGAAGACTATTGCTTAACGCCTTGTAAGCTGCCCTGAGTCTCCGGAGAAGGGCGGCATATAAATCTAATTAATTAAAAAAAAGCCCTAATAAGCAGGTATATACAAAAGAATGAAGGCTATTGCTATAAATGCATTGTAAGCTGCCCTGAGTCTTCGGAAGAGGGCGGCATATAAATTGAACTAATAAATAAATAAATGTTATTCCATTCATATACTTTTGAACCATTTTCCCTTCCAGTTCAGATGAGAAACTGTACTGAAAACTAAATATCCAGGAATATTCGGCTAAACAGTAGCTCGCATGTTACAATATGTTTTACAGGATATAGCCTTTCTCTGCAGTTCTGTAGGGGAAGAGCAGGCAGAGCTGGGAGCAGAGTTAAATGCCTCATCAGTTTAGAGTCTTTACGTTGCCACAAATAATCCAACTACAGCCTCCCCTTGAATTCCTTTGGCCAATTTAGTACTCACCATTAGTAGACTAGATTTTTGTGTACAGGCTTGAAGAAATTTCCTATGTTGCAATCTAATGGACAGTCCTGATTCTTTGCACCTGACAAGTTCTCTTTATAGAAAAGCAAGTTGAATAATCCATCCAAACTATATAATAGATACATTCCATTATATGGGACTGTTTAATCTTTCCTTTTTCCTTTGAGATTGCTTCTTCAGTGCAATGGTTGCCGATACAACTTTCTTTCCTTTTTTTCTTGTTCACATCTAATCAAGCTAGGACATAATTTAGAGCTAATCTGAATACATCCTTGCATTTAATCTTCTAGAATTTGTATCAAAAAGAGGTTGTGGAGAACCGTGATCAGAAAATCTTGGGTCAAGGATTTTTTAAAATTAAGCATCAAAGTGTAGATTTTTTTTTCAAATTCACAAAGTACTCATTTTGTAATTAATGAAGCATCAAATAAATAGATGCATTGGTAAATATACATATAGTAGTCTAAGTATTATCTTCAAAATGTGAGAAGGGATGACTTACACAACACTTAGTTGATGGCATCTGATGAAAATCTATTTTACTAAATGGGAAGCTGGGGAAAATCTAGGCTCATACTATGCTCAGAAGTGTGCTGTGAGTTTTATTTTTATATTCGAGCTGTGTTGACTTTTGCTGAATTCCTGTTTATGTGCTAGATGTTATAATGGATTGCACTCTGCACTTTCACATTCTTATAGCTCTTTGGAGAAGCCATGATTTTATAAAATACAACTGATAATAAATTTGGGTCTGAGGGCAAGAAGATTAAAATACATACTATTTGCATTAGTAGGTTACTCTTCTAATCTATTTTAGTTTCTTTTTTAATTTTTTAATCCATTAAAATTCCAAACCCATTTTATCTGATTTTTTTCCTAATTTAACTTTAATTTATATATATGTGTTAGTTATATATATATAACTAACACATATATATATGTGTGTGTGTGTGCTGTGTATATATATGTATGTATATATATATATATGTGTATGTATGTATGTATGTATGTATATATATGTAATACCATAAAATTATATATCAATGGAAAGATAATTTAATCAAGAATGTAATGCAATAACTCTTATGAAAGATTTGCTATTAGGATAGCAGTTACAGTATAAAGAAGAAAAGTGAAACACGTAGAAAAAGTGAGATATATAAAAATTATCACCTTGTCAGCTAATACTTAGTTGGGTAACCTTTAGCATGAATTACGGCCTTACAACATCTTCCCATAGAGTGAACCAAGTCTTTTAGTTCTGCAGCTGTTATAATGTGAACCCTAGATTGAATGATTGCTTCTATTAACTGGGTTTTATTGCTGGGTCACTTCTGACTAACAAGTGTCCTTAGTTGGTTCCATAGATTTTCAATTGGGTTAAAGTCTGGGCTATTCCCAGGCCATTCCAGCAATAGAATATGATTATTTTGAAACTCCAAAAAAAAAAAAGTGGTGTTATTAGCCATCAAACCTCAAAAATACACTTTTCCCAAAAGGTTTCCACAATTTTGGCCTGTATATATCACTACTGTATATATATACACACACATACACACACACATCTCTCTCTCTCTCTCTCTCTCTCTCTCTCTCTCTCTCTCTCTCTCTATCTATCTATCTATCTATCTATCTATCTATCATCTCCTGTTTCCCCAAAATAAGACATCCCCTGATAATAAGCCCAATCGGGCTTTTGAACGCATGGCAGTAAGGCCAAGCGCTTATTTCAGGGTTCAAAAAAATATAAGACAAGGTCGTATTTTTGGGGAAACACAAAATTTGGGGAAGGGGTGGCTGAGCACATGAGCAGTATGTTGACAGAGATACTATGTGGTATTGGTAGATAGAAATATGAAGTATGTATGGTGGATGGGTGGAGAAAATGCACAAAAATAACAATAGGGATTGTGATTGCAGAGAGAAGGGGTCTTCCTGATGACACTACAGTTCTAATTCTGGGACAATCCCCCCTTTTGATTATTGAGGGTAGGACTGTGACCAAGCTTCTATCGCTCTTATATTGTCCTTGAAAATGGAAATGTAGTTTTAGCTCTGTGAATGCAGCTTCAGAGAAAATAGACATGCAGGTAACATCTAACCAAAAATTTTAAAAGCCATGGTCAGGTTAAAAACAATCCCATTCATAATAAAAGTAACAGTTATAAAATCTCCAAGATAAAACCATAAAAATCAAACGATCAAAATAAGGGAAGGAAAAAGAAAGGACACAATGGCTTTAAATTTAAATTTAAGAAAAGGCCTTCCCAAATAATCCAACTATTAACATTTTTCCAAAGAGCCAAATAACCCAGCAGAGGTCCAGGGTGATCTCAATCAGGTTGTTCTGCCAAAGAAAAGCAACACAGTCTAGTTTCACACTCCTGCAAATCAGTGGTGGGTTGCCCCCAGTAGTAAAACTGGCGGGAGGGTCTGCCCACTTACCCAGACGTCATCGTAGGTGATCTGCGCATGCACAGAAGAGCATGCATATGAGCGAGTGAAGTAAGCATGTGTGCGTGGGCGCAATGCGAACCGGTAGTAAAGGAAAGTAGAACCCACCCCTGCTGCAAACTCTTGAAAATGTGGGACAATAAGCAGTTTCCCCCTGGATGCTATAGTAGGGCAGGGCCAACACTGGTTGGAGCAGAAAATTTTAAACTAAATTTCCATTTTTTAAACTTTTATTTTCAAGGCTATCTTCTTTTTTAGTACAACTTTTTTCAGAAGTTGAACATGAGTGACCTGCTCAATACTGCTGTCTTGGAACCATTTCACCTCCTGGATTAAAAGGGAGAAACAACATTCAGATAAGTCCACCTAAATTGATGGTGAACAATCCACAGCTGTATAAGTGACTCCCAGATCCCTGATATGCCTCAAGGGGTCCAGAGGTGGATCGATAGGATAAAAGCTGAAATGATCATGATGATGGTGTTATTACAATATTGGCAATATTTGCATTGCTGTTGACATGAATATTATTTGTTCCCATTTTTATGAACAGTTTAGCTTGCCTTTGCTTCCATTGGTATAATTCTCCCATCCAAATGCAGCACAGCACACACAATAAAATATAGGAAATAAAGAAAACAAAATGTTTGCTTTTCTTTCGGTTCTATCAGCTCAGACTGTCAAAGGAATGCAGAGTGACATTTCAACTGGTTTGTGCAAAAAAGTCTCCGCATTGCTTAGATGACGCCTCTAGTGATGGATAGGTTTTTCAAAGGACTCCATATTTATTGTCTTATTTATGCTAGGTGAACTCAATTTTATTCCCTGAGCCAGAACTTTTAAGCATGGAGTGTGACACCAGATACATTTTGTTTTTTCTATACTAGACTTTTCTGCTTTATATATTTACCTGTGTAAGAATTTGTAGTTTAATTTTATTAGCATGTTTTATTGTTACATTTGAGGTATGAATTGCCCAGGAAACGGCATAGGTTTTGGGATTGCTACCTACATATGGAGAATTAGTTTGGTGTAACGGTTAAAACATCAGGTTAGAAACTGGGAGACTATGAGTTCGAGTCCCATCATAGTTACAAAGCCAGCTAAGAGACCTTGGCCCAGTCCCTCCTCCCAATACTAGGAAACAGATAAGGGTAAGCCACTTCCAAAATCTTACCAAGAAAACTCTAGGGACTTATTGGCAGGAGTCAACATTGAGTTGAAGGCACAACTCTCCCCCTTACAAAAATGAAAAAAACCAACCCAACCCAAAATATGAGGAAGGGAGGAAGAAAAGAGAAAACAAGCAATCTCATGTACTCTAAACTCTGGATTATTAAAGGGGCAAAGTAAGAAATGATGAGGCATTACAGAACGAACAGAGTGAGCATCAATCTTTTTATTGTTAAAAAAGACTTGGATTGAGGAGGCTGTATTGATTTGAAGCCCTTGTAATTTGTTTCCACCTCCAAGATGGCCGCTAACGCACAAGAAGGCTACTGTAGCTCCATCCATTTGCAGTATTATTTTCAAGCATCGGTGCAGGGAAGAAGAATTGGCTGCTGGCCGAAGTGACAGGTAGTGATAGGGTAACATCCCGCCCACTCTGTCAGCACAGACCGTCTTTGATTTCAGATGGGCAGACAAGAAAAGAAAAATGAAATGACGCTGTAGAAATAGGGGACTGGCCAATTATAAAAGCGGTGGGGTGGTGAGAGAAAGGAAACGCTAGACGAAGCTCAAAAGTGGGACTTAAAAAGTACAGTTGACTCACTCAGTGTTTCTCTGCCCTCCACCTCTGCTTGGAATATAAAGGGAAAGAGTATCAAGCAAGGCTGCAGGGGATAATAAGCTGAAGAAGAGAGATTAATTGGTGTCAAGTAGGAACTAGGAAAGGATCAGCTGATGCTTGAAAACATTGGGCTACAGGAAATGTTTTATAGTTGCGTTCCCTGCTGAAAGTTCAGCATTGTTGCTTTCCAGCCGGCTGCCTTTTCCCTTCTGTTGGCTTGGATAACCTCCTTTTTTTTTCCCCCATTGGGGTGGAAGGAATGATCAGCCTTCCATTTGGGCGTCTGCGGAACAAGAGTCTTGGATATTACACAGCAACAGAAGATTGGATATTGCTTGAAATGCTTCACCCTGGTTCTTTTATAGGAGGTGCATTTCAAATGGAGGGGAGGGGGGAGGGGGAAGGAATTTAAATCTCAGTCTTTGCTCTTAGCTCACATCTGTTTTTGATATGTGAATCTAATCCCTTCTCTACTTGACAACAAACTTCTAAAACAGGAGAGATAAAAGTACTTCTGCACATGTTCTAGCAAGTATCTGGTGTCACACTCCATGCTTAAGCCTGTATCACCAAGATACGTAGCTGGAGGATATTAGCAGCACTAAAAGTCAAGCCTTTGTAAGTCAGTAGCTTAGTCCCTTTTCCTGCAAGGTTTTCCACAAATGTATAACAACATCTCTAAAAAGAGGTCTTCTGTCCTTCCCAAACTTAGTATGCATTGATGAATTATTGAATGTCCCAAAGAAATGAATTCATCAACCACATCCCTTCTTAAAAAGGTAAAGGTTTACCCCACACATTTGTGCTAGTCGTTTCCGATTCTAGGGGGCGGTGCTCATCTCTGTTTCAAAGCCAAAGAGCCAGCACTGTCCGAAGACGTCTCCGTGGTCATGTTGCCGGCATGACTAAAGACTAAAAGCACACGTAATGCTGTTACCTTCCCACCAAAGGTGGTCCCTATTTTTCTACTTGCATTTTTTTACGTGCTTTCGAACTGCTAGGTTGGCAGAAGCTTGGACAAGTAACGGGAACTCACCCCATTATGTGGCACTAGCGATCTGAACCACTGAACTGTCGACCTTTCGATCGACAAGCTCAATATCTTAGCCACTGAGCCACCACATCCCTTCTTATGGCCAATCAATAGCCACACTGCTGTCATAGTCAAGATTTATCTGTTATAGTAAATTAGTGAGACATAAAGCATCAGTTTGGGTTAGCCACTAAAAATACTGACTTTCTAGCACAAACAAGAGATTTTCTACTTCCATAGCCTTGGTGTTTCTTGTCACAGCACCAAGGAGCAATCATCACATGCAAAATTGTTCTGCCCCGTGTTGTGGGGCTGTCTCCTCTGATAGGTATCCTGCACCTTTTACAGTTGTTTTATACAATGAACATAAGAGTGGCAGAACAAAAAAGGGAAAGGAAGCTAAATACCCAAGGGACTGATTGTTGTAAAGTGATATAAAAGTTCTTCCTGAAAAATAACACACGATCTCCACTTTTAGGCACACAAAAAGGTATAGAGACATGGGACCTTCTTTGACTACAGAGAGGTACAGATCTGATTCAATTTAAAAGTAGTTTAATGGTTGAATTAAAAACAATTAATACTTAGGTATTTAATAATTTCATCCCTCTAATTTTGAAGCAACCTTTTGAGCAGCTCTTGCCCCAATGCTTTGGATATTCTATGCTAGATCAAATATAGAATTGGGCCAGTGTTAACACAGAAAATTGATTATAATGCAAATAAATAATTTTACCTTCTTCCATAAGTGTTTTTAATGAGCCACAGTGATATCAAAATAACATTACAAGGATCATTATCTTATTTATTTATGTTATTTATTTAAAAAAAATACACGATTGCCCAACTCAAACAATGAAACCCAGAAACAAGAAACAATGCAAAAACAACTATCAGCAGTTAACAACAACTGTAACAACACCCAGATTTAACAATTGTCAATAAAAAAGACAAAAAAGTCTGGCTAGTGGGCATGGCCACACGTGGCAGAATAGAAGAGAAAGAACTGGAGAAGATAACAAAATACAAAAATTTGCAAATAGAAATAGAACAACTGTGGCAAAAGCAAGCAAATGTAGTACCAATAGTAATAGATGCCTTGGGTGCAATCTCAAAACAACTGGAGCACCACTTGAATACCATGGGCACTGACAAATTCACCATCAGTCAATTGCAAAAGGCAGCTTTACTTGGAACAGCTTACATCCTGTAACAATATCAGTAATATCCCATCCCAGGTCCTTGGAAAGGATTTAATAGATAAACAAAAATGCCAAATCCAGTTTGAACATCTGGCTGACTGAGCAACAAGCAATAATAATTTATTTAAATTTATTAGCTGCCCACCTACAGTAGACTTTAACTAATCAATAACAGGTGATTTAATTTACATTCATACTTAGTCCCAATGTGGAAGTCCTTATCCAGATCGCAACACTTAGGAAAACAGCTACTTTTTAAAGTCCTTTCTAAAGGCCAAAAGGATTGGGATCAACTTAGATAATTGCATCATGATATCTAACTCTAGTATCGGATCCCATTTCCAGCAATCAGGGATGAAAACAATCAACAAAGGAACAAGATTCTCTGAGTTACAGTACCAGTCTGAAATGACAGCACAAGGATTCTAGAGAGGAGTTATTTTGCTTTTAATGGGCATCTTAGATAGAGAAAACTCAAAGGAGATAGTTTGTTACTTGCCTTCTTCCATGTTCACTGAAGAAGAGAAAGCTTGCTCTGCAGCAGCGGTGCGACATTATTTGTACAACATCTGTTAGCTTCTTTATTAGAAGAGCTGTGGTGGCGCAGTGGTTAGAGTGCAGTACTGCGATCTACTTCTGCTGATCACCAGCTGCCAGCAGTTTGGCAGATTGAATCTCACCAGGCTCAAGGTTGACTCAGGCTTCCATCCTTCCAAGATGGGTAAAATGAGGACCCAGATTGTTGGGGGCAATATGCTGACTCTGTAAACCGTTTA